>KZ538215.1:130140-155519 GCA_000934665.2 Catajapyx aquilonaris | reverse complement strand
CCCCCCCCCCCCCCCTCCTCCCTCCCCAAGTGTTAGTAGGTCGTTATGATGAAATTTCCAATAAAATGTATTTTATTACTTTTTAAATTTTAGTTATTTTTCAATTTATAAAAATAACCGAACCACTGCTATAGATGGAAAAAGCCCTTACTTACTATGGATCAAAATCAAGACGTCCGAGGTGGAAATGCATGGAAATGCATGATTCTAAATTACACGTACTACAACACATATTGCTATCAATGACTGAATCAATACTGCACAGTTCCATGCATGTGCAATATATTACACTCCAAGTTGCCAGGTATCTATCACTATTTTGTCCGTGCTGTCTAGATTATGTTAATGCAATCTTGACCAAAACCAGGTTATCAATCATGAGAAACAATGTCGCTGTTGCTGCGGCAGTGGCTTCCTCAGCAGTGAGTTTAGAAAGGACTTGCTTACCTCCATTGCAGCAGGCGCTGAGTATAGCAATTGTACTCAATGTCAATGAAAAAATGAACACAAGGTAGCATAATATAATAATTTATTGCGCTTTCGCTTCAAATGCTGCTTTTATGTCATGTGAAGCATGTGATCCAGCCTGCAAAATACGAGAACTTCCCAAGCACTCTTCTCCTTTATAAAATGTAGCAAACTGAAAAAGAATGACAAGTGTATGGTGAGAATGATGTATGCATTGCTGTGGCAGTAGTACAGTACTATTAACAACAAAAGGCAGGCATTTATCAACTTCCTCTCTAGAAATGACACAATTATTCAAAGCACAGGTTGCCCCATGTGCTAGAGGCCTGAAGTTTCGTTAGCCTTTAGATCATTATGAATTAGTGTCTTTGAATACAATTTATATTCACAATATGAATATACCATAATTCATTTTAAGTAAAACAATATCACAGCATATGTTGAGAGTGCCATCTATTTCTCTCCAACATTGTTGCAACACAGAGCACACACTGAAACAGTATGCCATGTATTACCAATGTATGAGGGCGAATCAAAAAGTAATTGACAACTTTTTAAATTCCGAAGCTTCACTACAGAATCTGAAACTGGGATATACAAATGAAAGGGTAAGCCTTTCTCTAATTTTAGACGCAATCACCATACATTTTGGTGCACTTGTCCCACCAGGACACTAGTTTTTCCATACCAAAAAAGCATCAGGCTGACTGGGAAACCAGTGTCAGATGGCCTCATTCACTTCCTCTACGTTGCTGAAATGCTGATCGACCAGGTGCCTCTTTATTGGTACAAAATGATGGGTTTAACCATGGTGTACCATATTTTGGACCAAAAAAGAAGAATAACTGGCCTGTCAAGACCTTAGCGACATTGAGGAAGTCAAAGAGGCCGCCTGCCCAGCCAGCCTATCCCTTTTTTCCGCAGGGGCATGGACAAACTAGTGTCCCGGTGGGACAAGTGCACCAAAGTGTATGGTGACTATGTCTTAAATGAGAGCAAGGCTTTCATATGTATATGACAGTTTCATTTTTTCTAGTGAAGCTTCGGAATTTAAAAAGTTGTCAATTACTTTTCAATTCGCCTTCATAAATCCTTCTCCAAGGGTTTTTTGTAATCTCACTCTTTGTGGAAGGTAACTTGCACAACAAGCCACAGATAATGAAAGCATTGCAAGATAATATCAGGCAAGAAATGGAGGCACAACTCCAGGCACATTGGTTCAATGCAATACAAGTGTCACCAGAAAAAAGGGAGGGAACTTCAGCATATGTGATATGATTTTGCTTCTCATGAAGTAAAGCATATGCTGTTAAAAATGCAGTAAATTATGTTGATTTTAAAAAACAATATTATTCTTACAGTTATGAAGAAAATTTCAGTATATCTACTGACTGGTACACCTTGTATAATTATAAAATAAGATTTCTCCTTGTTTATGTGGAGAATGATATTTCCAGATGACATTTCTTGACCTACACCTTTCTTACCTGCCCAGGTGTTAATGCCCTAAGTGGGGTTTCCAAATGAACTTCAAGGTTTTTGTTTTCCAGCTCATGAATTCTGCATTTCACTAGTGGCTTTGTATGCTGAAACCGGAATTCACCATGAAACAAGTTTTCATTTCTAAACGGTGAAGAATGAATCCAGTGAGCGGGACCAGTGTATATTGTACTGGTGAACAGGGCTGGATGATTTGTTCCTGAAGCCTAAAGATCACTATTAGAAGTCTTGCAGATAATTGAAATAGTGCCAATAACACTTACCACATAAATTATCTGCCTATCAGGATCCTTTCTGGCCGCAAAGTAAGGCTTCACTTGGGCAGGAATGCGGCACCTTTGTCCTAACGTCCACTGGTGGATACCATTATGAGATCCTACCACTCGGCCAGTGTCAATGTCTACAAATCTTCCCGGAGAATTGTTAACATACTGTAATAAAGAAAAATCCAGAGTCCTTCCCCCTAATATTTCCAAGAATGATTTTTTGTTTTAAATTGCAGCATACATCTGATATAAATTTGGGAAAATTCCTAGATCCAATAAAGCATATTCCAGTACTTTCTTTCTTCTTCAGCAGCCTTTCAAATCCAGATGCTAAGGCAATCTCTTTCACTTGTGCCTTAGTGTACTTTCCTACTGGGAACATTGTTTTTTGCAGCGACACTTGAGAGATTTGGCTTAGGAAAAACGTCTGATCCTTGATTGGGTCTACACCCTTGAGGAGTCGCACACCTGAGTGTACACATTTATTTACACACAGTTATTTTTAACAACTAGCATGCCATCGCCTTCATTCAGTGTTATAAAAATGTACCTTTTGCTTGATCATAGTGCTCTAGATCTTCTCCAAATGTTGTCCTTGCATAATGTCCTGTTGCAATTGCATCGGCTCCCAATCTCACACAAGCATAATCAAAAAATGCTCCAAACTTGACAAACTTGTTACACCACACATCTGGATTTGGTGTTAGGCCTGTCTCGTATGCTTCGAGAAATTTACTGCAATATTTGTCGGACACAAATACAATGACATCAGTATAAGACAATGAACTAGCTCACCTGAAGACATCATTCCAGTATTCCTTAACAAATGAGACCTGGTGCAGGTTTAGGCCCAGCTTTTTGCATACCCACTCAGCATCCTCTTTATCCTGCTCTGCTGCACAGAGTCCAGTCTCGTCAGCCAGATCCCAGTTCCTCATAAATGCTCCAACAACTTCATATCCTACATTTTAAAAAGTAATGGTCTTATGATCCAGACTGCAACAAAGCCCAGTTGCGATGTGCATGCTGCTATAGATAGTACGGATCACAGTGTCACCCTTGTTCTTGAGCAGTAGGGCCGCCACCGCGCTGTCGATTCCTCCGGATATCCCGCACACCACACGCCTGACCGACAGCATGGTGCGACTCACAAGCCAGCACATCCACCTGCAACAACCAGCAGCATCGCTCTTCTCATGTACACTTTCAAGCACGGGGACTTTCAAGTCCGGCGTCTAAAAATAACACACTGGAGTCGATACCAGTCGCTGATATCGACGATGATCATATCGCCCTGGTGTTGCCGGCAGTTGTTGTTGTTGTTGAATCAGCACTCAGCAGCGGATGGATCGATTGAGTGAGGGCGTCTGCGTGCGTGCCTCGCTGATCGGACACTGGGCCTTGTACACGTGTCCTACGGCGCATACGCCACAAGGGGACCACGGCTCTAGGACCTATTTGTTTTTCTCTCCAGGAGGTAAGATGGAAAAGATATCCTGCCATCCTGTTTAGGTAGCTCATGATGTTGCTTGAGCTGCAACCACAATCTGTACATGTCTCACAGCTATTATTACATTAGAAGGTGTGCTATCCATTTTAAAAACCTGCCGTCAGTGGCATGTGTCCAAAGTAGCAGGGTACATGTAGGTCACTGCATTGCAAGTGTCGGCGAGTGTGCTAACCTCGAGTGTTCATTGTATTTTTTTGCAAGTAACCAAGTTTTCTGATTCTACTTCGCTGTACATGTCTTCTAAAGGAAGTACTGAAACATTAATCAAATTTTCTTGGGCCACAGGACTGTGATGTGATGACGAACAAAGTAAAGGACCTGTACCAGGAAGTCCTTCGATCATGTCGTGAAGGGAACATACGCATCCTTCGAAGTCTAATCTCTGACTTTCGCCAAGAGGTCTGTTGGGCTGACTGTCGATGTGAAGGGTCTGGAGATGGTCCTCTTCATGTGGCAGCTAGGCATGGACATTTTCACATATTGCGCTACCTTATTGAAGAAGAGCATGAGGATGACATGGAGAGAGTTAACCTGGATGGGAAGAGGCCATTGCATGAGGCTGCACAGGCTGCTCATGCAGAGTGTGTGCAATTCTTGCTGCAACAAGGTGTGTGAAGTTCATGCCTTTTGCTGCTAAAAGTTACACTTTATGAATGGTTTACAATTGATGAGGTGCATGTGTGGGTAGGTAAGTTTGAGGCATGTATATGCAGGGTAATCCAACTAGGGCAAACACTGGCACTATAAAACTCTCACTTATTACTTTGCTTTTCACTAACCATAAAATAACTACAATACTTTCACCTCCTAGAGACAAAAGCAAGCAATGATTGGCCATTGTTTCTTTGGATCTTTTACACTAGCCATGAGCCAAAATTACATTAGATACCAGAATGGGGAGCACATTTCTGAAGTAAATGGATGTATGGTCATCTAGTGAGGAAATTGAGGTCCATGGAATGTTTGTAGAAGCCAAAATTTCGGATTAGAAAATTCAAGTCATAGAGGACCTCCATAAGGAGGTAGTGGGGAAGGCGCGGTGGCCGATATGGTAACGTCAGGGCTTGCTGTCCCGAGTTTGATCCCCTCCTGGGAGTTCCCTTCCGCCTGCGTCAGTGGGTCTCTGGCCCGCGCCTAAGCCGTGTCTTGGCAACCTAGCCTTCTGGGGGACTACACTTGACCCATTTCCAACAATGCACTTGCACCTGTGTCCCCTCCCCAAAAATCCCTATCCCTCCCCCATTTCCTTACTTCCCTGCACAGAGAATGAAGAGAAAAAGTATAAAAAATACTAGAAAACTGATGGTGGTATGCCACCCCCCTATAACGACTTACAGTTGCATCATGGGGTAAATTTTTTTTCTTTTAAATAAATAAATAAGGTGGTAGTGGGGGAAGGTGTCTAGAAGAGCAGACAATTTTATATAGTAAACTTTGATATGCAGTAAAACTTCCATAAGTGGAACTTCCCTAAGCCGTAGAAAATTATGAGCTTGGTTGGTCACAATGTAAATACTAGGAAATCAACTCCTCTAACTCAAAGTGCAGGCATGGCCTCACAATGGGATATTGATGCATTTTCAGTCTCCCTAAGTCAAAGTTCATGTTGGCAAGTATGGAAAATTTTCTCATTTCTCCCTCTCCCAGCTGAATGGTCGAGAGTAGGCCAGTCTTCGTGTGTGGCTGGAATCGCAACCAGATGTACCGAAAGAAGTGTTTGACTTGATTGTGACAATTGAATGTGACAGCCAATCTAAAAGTAGGCAAATGTCCATAACTGAGTTTTTTTACAGCAAAATAATGAGGAACATTGTAGTGTGATAGTGACAGTTATTTGTAAGTTTTGAACACCTTTCGTTGCTTCCTTAAAAGTAGTATAAAGTAGGCTTCCTTATAGAGGACTAGCAGGGGCCCATTCTTCGCACAGGGTTTGATAAATGAAAAAAATCAGAAGTTTCTAGAACCTGCATATACAGTATGCCTCTTGGAGCTTTCACCTCTGGACAATATTCGCCTCCGGAATATTCGCCCCATTTCACATTCTATTCGCCACAGTTCACTGTGGCCGTTGGGTTGGAGTGACACTTACATGTGATTGAAGCTTGGCAAATGTACAAATATATTGAGCTTTATGTTAATAGGGATTATATCAAAAACTTTCCCTTCAGTAAAAAAAAGAGAAGTAAGACCTTCGCGGCGGAATAAAAGTACTGAAACAAGGCAGGCGCACGTAAGACCTTCACCAATTGATTTAAGCTGTACCATAGGTCTTACTCAAGCAATTTCCAATTCACTGCTCATGAAGTCTCCTTTCTGAAACAAATCTGTGGAGTTTCTGTCGTACTACTAGTTACTTCTAACTTAGCAGTACCAGTGTAGTGCAATGGTACTACTAAGTTAGCAGTATCTTAGCTCTTGATGGCAGTATTAGTTTTCCATGAGCCACTCCATATCAGTGTTTTATGAAATTAGGAACTTCAATATTAAGCATATTGAATATCTATGCGATAAGTGAGAATTATTGCCATGAAACATTCATGCAGAATCGGCGCACCCCTTTTAGATGCTGATTTTAACTCTAACGTTTAATTTTTCACATATAAACGTTAATTGGTGAATTTTAGAGGGTCTTTTTCGATTGGACCAAGTCTGTTAGGATGGGTTTATTTTTCCCCCATTTTTTTCTTTTCATAATAAAATCCTACCTACTGCTCTGAGTAGTTTGCAGCAGTCGTTTTATGAGCCATACCGGACTTGAGAATTGCTTGAGTAAGACCTATGGTACAGCTTAAATCAATTGGTGAAGGTCTTACGTGCGCCTGCCTTGTTTCAGTACTTTTATTCCGCCGCGGAGGTCTTACTTCTCTTTTTTTTACTGAAGGGAAAGTTTTTTATATAATTTCAGTTCTTTTTTGACAGTACACGTAACTTTAAACTTATGCTCTACAGTGTCTACACTATACAGTCTGCACTATGAATGCATTGGAGACGATTTTCGTCGCTTAGAAGTCCCTAAAATTATTTTCACAGAGACAGTCGTAAAAAAACGAAAGTAGAGTGCTACCAGCCAACGGTTAGTCTGATTTAATTATTATGAAATAGCCTGTACGCTAAAATATACGGAATATATACATTGAGAACTGTACCAGACGGTACAAAAAAACGCAAAGGTACATTAAAGTTGGGTGAAAACCCAACGGCGACAGTACGACTCGGCGTCGCTCATCTTGTCCTCCTTTGACCCACAGCAATATATGAGGTGGTAAACAACAACTGACGTTTCTAGGTGATGGCGTTATGAACAAATGAAGTAATGACAGAAAAAATACGAGGTAAAAAAATCACAGCTCCAATCCTGTAGCAGTGGGAACTGTGAGATTTTGAACATAGATCCGCACCATCCCACTGCACCTTCGGCCCGTTGAAGAAGGAACCGAATTCAAAATAGTTATTGAGCAAAAAAATTGAGACGTATTTTTTGGTGGTTGTAAATTTTTTGCGGCGTTTTGAAGAGGAATTAAGTAAAAGTGTAAATGGTAGGAAATCAAGTCACGACGGTGGGGATCTGTGTTCAAAATTTGGAAGCTCTACCTACAGCAGAACTTGAGTTAGGGCGAATAAAAAAAAAACGTAACAAGAACAAGAACAAGAACAAGAACAAGTAGGAAAAATTGTTGAAATCTATGCTACGGTCTTACTTAAGGGCTATCGCCCTTAAAATATAGAGTTATGTGCTTAAAAAATTCCTAACCCCTCTAACTCGAAGTTTTTTTCCCAGTCCCATGGAGATTCGACTTATAGAACTTTTACTGTATACTACCCCAGATGTCTCTGTATTGAGGAAGTAAATGCACTGTTAGAATCTAGAGTTTTTAGAGTGCAATGTGCATGTCAATCTCTGTTTCCACGAAAATGAATTGTTGTATCATAAACATTAAATCTACTGAACACTTTTTATTATTACAGGTGTCAAGGTTGACCCTCTGAAAAGAGCTGATTGGACACCTCTAATGCTGGCATGCACTAAAGTAAACAACTTGGCTGTGGTTAAGCTACTGATTGAATCTGGGAGCAACCCTCTTCTGAAAAACAAAGATGGTTGGAACTGCTTCCACATAGCTTGTAGGGAAGGTGACGTTGATATTGTTTCTTACCTGTTGAGCGCATCAACTCAGGTCTGGGACAGTGTTAGCAAGAATGGAAGAACACCACTTCACACAGCAGGTACCTGCGCTTTAACGGCAGGTTGTGAAGGACTGTTAATATTTAACATGTGCCTTGCTTCACAGCTTTGCATGGACATGCTGGAGTAGTGTCAATTCTCCTTACGCATTGCTCATATCCTCGCAACCTGGCAGACAGTTGTGGGTGCACCCCGCTGATGGATGCTGCCCGTGCTGGCCACCTGGAAGTGCTTGGCATGCTTGCAACTCACAGGGCAGATATTAACCATGTGGACAGCATGGGGAGAAATCCCTTACATTGTGCTGCTGAAGCAGGTGCTACTGCTGTGGTGGAAGTTTTGGTTCTCAACTATTTAATGGATGTAAATAAGCAAGCAGGCAAGAGTGAGATGACTCCACTGCATTGGGCCACCAAAGAGGGACATCTAGACACAGTTAAGAAACTAATAGAGCTTGGAGCCAATGCCGATCTAGGTGACTGCCAGAAACGTACAGGTGAGAAGCAGCAACTCTTTTAATATAAAAAAGTTTTTCACACCACCTTTTTATTTCTAGCATTGACTATGGCTAGGTATGGAAGGAACCCTGCCCTTATCGAATATTTGGAACAAGTCTCCAATTTAGGTTCATATGAGTAGAAGTAAGCCAATTTGCAAATGTGACTCTTTAGTGTGCTATCAGGCTCAAGCTGGAGATGTACTTGGTGTGTCAGGAGTATTATTTGTTTTTTTAATGCAACTATTATTCTTGCTCAGATGATAGACACTTCCTGAAAGACCCAATTCTATATACAAGTCTCTTTTTGAGATCATCTTGTATTTTTGTCACGCTTGTGGGATGTGATGATTGGAAGTTTGAAAAAAATGTGTTGTTGTCGTAAGTAGCCAAAATATGCCCTAACCACATGGGTCCAAATTTGCAGACTGGCAATTTAAAACCGTGCTGATGGCCCCTTTTATTTTCACTTGAAACACTCTCTCCCTCTTATTTGCAGTCTGCAAATTGTGTAGTCCATTTGATAGCACTGATTATGATACCAAGCCTAGAAAGACGACATCACTAGCTGCTCTTTTTTTCAATGTGCAAAAAGTGCAGTGTGGCAGATGCCTTAAATCACTTGTGCCAGCATTTCTTCTCAGATTATAAGGCTGCATGGAGGCATAGAAGATCTGTATTGTCCTTTCAGAGAGAGAAAAGAACTGTTGTCACAGAGAAATTAGTATGCAATATTCACACAATGTTTCAGGACACAAAAGGCTCCAGGGGTATTGTAATTCAAGAGGAGTATATATGAAATTAATATCAATAAGCATGAAGATTTCTATGAAAATAGAATGTTTCAGACAAAGAGTAGGTTGCCAATGTTGCATGTTGGTTTTAGTGACACCAGTACTATTCTTTGGAAAAGACAGTAGGAGTGATAAAGCTGGAAAGATTAGGGTACAGTACAAGGGATTTGAAGTGCATTGTATTATCTGGGAAGAAAGTAGCCATTTATTTATCATTCATTCCTTTCTCACTGAAAATAATCAAAACTATTTTAACTCAAAAAAATATTCATATTGCATAGTAGAAACCTTCTGGGTGCAAAGTGAATCAGTCAATCCCATATACATCAGGTTTTGTATTTTTCCTACCCTCTTTCCAGGGTATCCTTAATATATTGCCGTCTCCGAATTGATATTTCTTGCCCGATTTTTAGAGCCTAACTTCTTGAAGCTGGTGAGTATGTATCATTCCCATATGAAGACTGTCATAGTTTCAGTTTGGAAATGAAGACCTATTCATAAAGGACTCCTCTCATTAATTATGTAGCATTGGTTCTCATGGAAATTAGCTATTTTTCTGTTACATTTTTTTGATACTTCTCCAACAACTTTGAAGTAGATATTTTGCAGAAGATTAATTCAAGACAAAATAATTGCTCAATTTTGCGGTCAAACTCAGCATTACGTCAAGTCAGTGTTGGACGCAACATATGTTGTGATAGTGCCAAAAAGTGCTAACTTTGTAACAGAAGATCTTGGTTTTAAAATGTCAGAATGGAACTGAGATTATGAGAATTTGCACTTTCACATCTGTCATGAATGTGTGTATGTGGTATTTTACTGTAGCATTTTGTTGGCCTAATATGGTTATGATGAGTATAAACCAATTAATTATTTCATTGTAATTTATAGGTTAAGTGTGGGATCAAAGTTTCTTGTGTCATTTCTTCCCAGTTACTCCAAAGAAGATTTTTTAAAATTATCCAAAAGTTTCGTACATACAGAATAAGCACGTCTTTTAAACCATTAATTATAACATCTGGGATGAACCCATAATTAAGAGACTTTGAGGCCAGTGTTAGAATATAGATGAATTTCTCCACAAAACACCCTACATGTGATCACACCCTATTTATTTGAATTGAAGTGACATTTAGGTTACGGTATCAATAACAATATTCTACACAGGCATACTCTTACCAGCATTTGCAAAGGTATGTCAGTGGGTAACATAACTGTTCCGGTATTCTAAATACATGAAAAAATCAAGTTTTAAGAATCTTTTAAAAAATCGTGTTAAATTTTTGTGGTTTAAAAAATTGTTACACAATTTTAAAGTCAAATAATTGAAGACCTATAGTAAAAAAGGTAGTAAGCGCCAAAAATGCGAAAATGGAGATACGCAGTAAAAACAGAAGTAAATGCCAAGGGCAATATTGTCAAATAGGCATCAAGTGCCAGAAGCAACCCGAAGTAGTTTTTCTTGCAGTCAATAGAATGTTATTTCATATGTCACCCCATAGTGATGCCAGGAGAAAAACATTATTTTCTCCATTCTCCCAAAATGGCACTTACTACCTTTTTTACTATAGGTCTTCAATTTAAAATAATCACAGGTTACATTTAGATGTTGGGTGGCATTCTTCGAGCCTCTCTAGTGGCATCTGGCATCTAGCTTTTTGTCAATATTTGAAATTTGCCTTAAATAATATACTAATAATAATAATAATAATGATGATAATAATAATAATAATAATAATAATAATAATAATAATAATAATAATAATAATAATGGATACCCTGTGATTGGCCTCCTTGGGCCTCTTATGGGATCATCTTTTAAATACCTGACTTTAATCATTGCCTGCGCTGTGATGGATTTTGATTGTGGGAGGAAACGGGAGAACCCCGAGAAAATCCACGCGAACATGGAGAGAACCCATGGAAACTCTATCCACATAAGTATCCTCCATCCTACCCGGGGATCAAACTCAGGACCTTAGAGGTGGAAGGCTGCGGCTCTAACCACTCTGCCACTGTGTCGCCCAAATAATATACATATGTATATTATAAGAACATTGCATTTTTTTGGTACGGGTATCTTATTAACCAAGGGTGGAATTTTCGTTGCACTGCTAACTGAAAAACTCCACCCCATGTCTCCTCAATTTGGAAGTCACATGGAAAGATCTGGCCTACCCCTGCCAATATCCACATTGTGCTTGTAAGTAACCTCTATAACAGTTCTTCCCAAACTGTGGGTTGTGACCCCATTTGGGGTCTTGAACTTAAATATTTGGGGTCACAAGAGAGGGAAACAAATTATTTTCGTAAAATGATTCTCTCTCGCTTGAAAATTTTGCCCATAAGAGTCTAAAAGAAGGTAAAGATTTACTGCTGCACTTCATGGCAGCGTTTTTTTTTTCCATATGTGAAGCATGTAATAGCCAGTAAATCAGTAATGATTTAGGCCATGCATCCCTTTTACATCATCCCTCACTTTCATTTGCAGTTCAGGTAATGAACGTGTCATATGAATAGTTTTGCTTGATTGTTGCTGTGCTAGACTGCTAGCATTAGTTTATTAAAGTTCTTGGCTGCTGCTAAGCCCCTGCCATTACGGCCTTCTTCTGATAGTGAAGATTCTCCCATAACCCATAAGCTTTTTGTTGACATTGGTACTGCTAACTAGAGCAGGACGCAAGGAACGAAACACCGGCCGAAACACCGAGCCCAACGATCCTCCGCTCGTCCTATGTTCATGAAACGTACCCACCAGGTATTGTCAATTTGTCATAGTCATACGGAAGGTCTATTAGCTGTAATCCCGCCTGAGGGCGACACGGCATCGTGCTGTGAGGTAGAAGGACGATTTTTTTTCCGGGTGGAGTTGGGTCCCCGACGTATGGCCGCATTTTCAGAATTGGCAAAAACAGCACTGACATTCTGTATGTTTTGGCTGAGAATGGCGTAATAAGCGGTATTATTATTTGAGCCTGTTGGCTGTGTTGTTCTGCGCGGCATCTTGCGGAGGAAGAGAAAACTCAGATGATGCGTAGAAAATCTGGGTTATAATACGCGTTGCTGCCACTACGGCACCAGGGCGCATCAAGTATGCTTGACGGCGCAGGTGCAAACCAGAGCCCCGCGGTGACGTATGGAACAGGGGAAGAAGCTGATTGGTGCTCGTTTGCAGACGGCACCACTCACATCCCACCCGAGCCGCCCCCTATATAAGGGCGCTCCGGAGTGGGGCCTCCCTCTTCGTGCTGCCAGTGTTGGAGCGGAGCACTTCGCTGGGTCGCGGCACAAGATTAGTGTTATAGCGTTGTTGTCTTAGGCAATGCTCCTGAGGCGAGTGGTGTGGTTTCATCGACAGCGGCACCACGTGAGTTGTTTTATCGATAGTGGAAATGATTATTTTCCTCCATCGTGTTCTTGTGCGTTCTACGACTGTGGGGATCGGTTTCCTTTGTGTTCTATGGTCATGACTGCAACTTACTGCGGTGTTATGTAAGTTAATAGACATCCTAGGTTGCACTTCGGGAACATCCAACTTTTCCTGTTACCATGGAGATGCTCTCACACAGCAATAGTGAGGTCATTGTAGAATGACCTTTGCCCTGTTTTGTTCGGTGAAAGAGTGCTGTGACGGCAACAATGAAAGACTCGCAGGTTGCCTGGTGACTCATACCAATGGGATTTGTTGTTCGAGGTCATTCACTGTTAGAGGCGGTGACGCCATGACAGTCTTTCGTCGAACACAGTATATTGCTGATGGTAAGGAAGATTGGAGTTGTTTAGTTCCGTTCAGGTGTATTTCTGGGTGTAGACAACTTCGATATGCCTGTGTCAGGTTGTTTGTGGAGAACGGACGAGTCAAGAGTAGGGATGTTGGTGAACGTTGAAGGATGGGAAGTTATACGAGCCTGCTTGTAAGAAGTGACCGGTGGTCGCCTGGGTGCGTTTTTACAATAGAATCATAAGAATCCTAGGCCAGGCGCAAACAAAGAAATAACGGAACAATATTCCCACGAAGAGGATGCTCGCGCAACTTTCAAGTGGCACCTTCTCCCAGATCCCTATTCCCAGCTGTGCATGTATTTCAACCATCCTCGCCCATGAATCTCAACATGGCGCCGCCCAGGTGAAGTAGGCCTACTCCTTCGAAGCGGAGGATCCGTTCTAATTTTATCCCCTTAGTAGGATACCTCCTAGACCTACTGGGCCTTTTAGGGGATCATCGTATGACTGAATTTATTCATCGACTGCGCTGATGGATTTCTTTTGCGGGAAGAACGGGAGAACCCCGAAAACCCTATTCGAACTATTTCCACATGCGAAATACTGGTTCTAACCGAGGCTCGAACACAGGGCGTCGGAGGTGGAAGGATGTGGCGTTCCCTCGCGCAACCCCTGCATGCATGCTCCCTACCGTATGGCCACCATTGTCTTTATCGGTGTGGGGTTCTATTCCATGTTTCCGTGGCCACCACAACCACCTGAATAAAAATCCTACCTGACATTGGGAAATACGACCTCTGCAAGGGGCTAACCACTCCCCAAAAAAGTACATCAGTTCCTGGAACCGGGTACTTCCACCCGGTTCCAAGACGGTTCTAGGCCGGTTCCAGAGGGACTCTGTACACCAGTTCCACGAAGTGGTTACCACCTTGCCCTTGGACCTGTGCCGGAGTGATTTGAATTAACATTGTCAGAGCTGCTTCCGCCATGGACAGCAGATAATGTTTTCACTACATCGATGTCAAACTACCTGACCCTCCGCCGCTCCCAACATTCTCATGTACATAGTATATCGCCTGCGAAGAGGACAAAATGGAAACAACGCTACAGACCGGGCGACATAAAGACTTCGCGACGCGACGTCGCGTCGGCCGGAAGCTGCGCACAGCAGTTGCGCACGGCAGTCTGCCCATTAAGAGATGTGCTTGTTTTCAGTTCAATGAAAATGATAAAGGCAAGTTTCGGCATGTTTGCATGAGGCCGCTGCTAGCAAAACAAGCTCGGTCCGCCAATCAGGGATGACGCCTGTCCCAGCAAGCAGGTTGAGACATGTGAACTATCGGGTCTGGCACTGGTTTTCGTGACGTCACACTAAGGGGCCTGGCGGTAGCGAAATGCGGCCACGCCTGAAACTGATGCTAATAAAACCTTGATAAAGCACATTTTTGGTAACTGGAATGTGATCAAGGGTATGATGATGGATTTGGCATGTCTCAGAAGGTCTGATTATGATTTTAATGATTTTTAATGTGCCAACATCACACAAGCACAATACCTGCACACATTAATCACTGACTGTGGAAGTTACAAAGGACATCCAGACACTTCTCTTGGCACTTCTGTCAAGCAAATCAGCAATGATTTACCAGTCAGGTCTGCAGCAAAGTCTGTTTGCAATGTGCGCCCTTGCTTCCATGGTATAGCCTGCATGATTTTCACAGTATGTAAGATTATATTATTTTAAGGGACCATATTAGCCTATTGTAGTTGGCTAGTATTGATTGTTCCCCAGACCAACAACTACAGCATAATATAGCCTTGCGAATTTCATGTTATTTCAGTGGGCTATTAGCATTTCTACTCCATTGCAAATACAGGGTGTTTCACTAGGTAGTCCCCCCCAAATAATCGACTATAGTCTATTTTTCTTCATACTCTATGTAAACGTGAAGTTTCATTGAAAATCTACCTTAGTTCATGGGAATGTATCACCATCTTATACATATTTCACAATGTATGTCTGTATGTTCCCGATGCAAATCAATACGTAGGCCTCGACATATGCCCCAAGGGGTTCATTAGGGGTAGTTTTCAACGGGGATGGTTTTTAGCACATTGGACTTGACCTCCGAGGCCATCCTTGGCTGCAGTATGCGAAAAAGCAGAACAGCAGGAACCCCGGATCCTTGAANACCCCCCCCCCCCCCCATATTAATAATAATGATATTTCGCCTGCAGCGTGCCTCCTGGCGCTTCTCTCACTTCCCCTATTTCGCCATGTTTTGCATCCTTCATGTGCAACTTTAAAAATATATTTCAAGAAACCGAAATTTACTGCGAACGGGGGGGTTACCTAGTGAAACACCCAGTATGATCGATACACTCTGTGCTCTGACTATACCTTTCTTGCACATCACACCTAAACTGAACTACCCGGCATGACTAATGATGACATCGTCACATTTGTTCACATTGCAGACTGGTATTAGACCTACTACATTATCATATCCCAACACGCTCATTTTATGCTGTCAAACCATATCCGTTGGAAAGTTCACTAATATATTGTGATAGTGAGTAATACATAGAAAGGGGTGTACAGAATGTCTGTTCGTCATATGAGTGTGCCTGTTCTGACAACCAAAGTAACTTTTCTTATCCTCCTGAATTTTGAAATTTTTTGGATTTTCTCATTCTGCTTGGCCTATAGTGTTGGGAAAACATCACCTCCGCTGCTAATTTCCACGTTAGCAGGGTGAAAATACAGCCTAAAGGCGATATTCCGAAGCCACAACACTTGCATACGGTCGCGAGTCGCCGGCCAGCGCCAACGAGGGATAAATAGGGTACAGGCAGGCCGTAAAGGTCCGCCATCTTTGATGGTTTTGGCGGCCAGACTGTGGCACTTTTGCCGTACTTACGGAATTAATCCGTAGAAAAGTGCATTAAAGGCGCTCATACGGCAAAAATATTCAAATTCGCGTGTGTTCTTGCCGGGAACTGCCACGGCCTGGCCGCCAACACCATCAAAGATGGCGGACCTTTACGGCCTGTCTGTACCCTATTTATCCCTCGTTGGCGCTGGCCGGCGACTCGCGACCGTATGCAAGTGTTGTGGCTTCGGAACATCGCCTTTTGGCTGTATTTTCACCCTGCTAACGTGGAAATTAGCAGCGGAGGCGATGTTTTCTCAACACTATAGGCCAAGCAGAATGAGAAAATCCAAAAAATTTCAAAATTCAAGAGGATAAGAAAAGTTTCTTTGGTCGTGAGTACCGTATATAAGGCAGGTGTAGAAACGAGGGGCAAATCATGCAAGCATGATTCGAGTAGACGATTTCTCATTGCCGTTGCCAAGGAACCCCAATCACACCCGCATTTAGACTTGACCTTGGCGAATAGAGTGAACCCGGAAAACAGGAAGTGGCCGGTCGCCGGATGATGGCCATGAAACCTATTTAGGTAGGATACGCTGAATCCGAATCCGAAAATAGTTTGTCGCTATCTCTTGCGGTTTAGGCCCTGATATTTGTCCACTTACGGACAGAGCCGCTGTATAAGACTTTTAAACTTTTTATAATCGAAAAAGTATTACACAATGGCTCTGTCCATCTGTCCGTGGACATGTATCAGGGCCTAAACGACACGAGATAGCGACAAACTGTTTTTGGATTCGGATTCCGCGCACCCTAGATAGGTTGCATGGTCATCCTCCGGTGACCGGCCACTTCCGGTTTTCCGGGTTCACTCTTTCCGCCAAGGTCAAGTCTACAGGCGAGTGTCCTTGGGTTCCTTTGCAACGGGAAATAGATTGTTGTCAGCCTCATTTCCCCGCTGCCCAATGAGAAAAGGTTTACTCGCGTTATTTGCCAATCTTTTTGGTGATAAGAAGTCTAAAACAATGACAGATGTTAAGGGGGGTTCAGGCAGAAAAGCTGGTCACAAAACGAACAAAGGAAATGAACCAAAATATGTGTGAGGGTTTCACACTGACAAAAGTGAAAGGGGTCAGACTTCCCGATAAGTAGCCAGTCAAGCCACATTCCGCGGCGCCCCCCACCGCCACACTCTCTAATTCCACCACTGGGTGCCTCCTCATCGGTCAAACAAACTCAAGACGGTCATCGTTTCGTCGAAAGTTGGTTCGGATCGGCTTCTAGGTGTTTGTCATGCCGGTCTCAAGGGCTCGGCGCTGATTAGTCCAGGAGGGTTAGTTTTGTCACCATCGTTTCTGACTGAACCCACCTTTGTACACTGATACATACTGTATTATGCAGGTTAACTTCTCGTCATTCAGGGCGGGTTGTATCAAGGCAAGTTTTCTGTAGTACCGGCACACCTGCGCTGTGGTTACTGGGCAGAAAATCCTAGATTACCGAAATGTCCGAAAAGGTAGTTGTATCAACGCGAGTTTGCGCAAACCTGCAGTGAAATATCGGGTGAACACTAACCTCCCGATTTTCTCGGGTTAAGAGCGCGCTCTAGGCTACGCTATCCATTGTTGCGGGGAGCCCGTCGCGGGCCGGCCCGTGAGTTTGACACTTCGCTGTCACGGCCGCAAATATGGAGGTATCGGCATGAAACTGGAGTATATGGACGCGAAAGAGTTGCACTTTGAGATGGTGCACTTATTTTTCTCCTGGGGCGATATTTGCGGCTGCCGCGGCCAGGTACAGTTTTTTTATTTTGACCCGCAATTACTCCTTTCCATGTCGGTACCAGTGAGATTCGAGAGCGTCACGAGGTTTTTACGCCGAATTACCGTAAGTGTGTGAAAGGGCACGAGTGTGGCAGTCTTGGTTTGGCCAAACTTTGGGATCGAAAATACCCCCCTCCATGAACAATAACAACTCGCACGAAGAAAGGGACGATCTGGCAGCGCCGCGCTGACTGCCAGTTCGGTAAGGGCCTAGCCACACTAGACGGAATCTCCGGACGGAAATTCCGGTGCGGTCCGCTCAAAAATTTCAAACACATGGAAGTAAACTGGATTCCGTCGGGATGAGACACACACGACGGTTTTTTCGTCGTTCCGTCGAGCACCAGCGGAAGACCCAGCGGAAGAAATCCGTTCCGTTTTCCGTCGGGGGCAATAATCCCACTGCAATGTATAGATTCCGGTGGGGTAAGGCCACATCCCGACGGAGAAAGAGGGTCAGGTGCACCCTTCTTCTCGCCCTGGGCATCTTGCAAGGAAGAAGGAGTTGTTTTTCACTAGTGGGCCGCAAGGCGGCAGCACAGTCGACGGAAATTCCGCATGACAAAAAGAACCTTCCGCAAAACCGCACCGGAATCTCCGTCCGGAGATTCCGTCTAGTGTGGCCAGGCCCTAACCACGGCGACATCGTCCGGCCGTCGCCGTGGTTACCGAACTGGCAGTCAGCGCGGCGCTGCCAGATGCCAGCCGACGGGAAACGACCGCGTCCCGCCCGGGCCAAGCCGACGCTGAATGCCCGAAGCACCCGAACCCCTCGCAGTTAATATAGCGTTCCTTTCTCGTGCCTTTGCCTCCGCTCGGAAGGCGAGGGTCTAGCGGGCCTCGTGTGCGAGAGAACGGGGCACTACTTACTTACGTTAGTGGGGGTTTAACGTCGGCCTATTTCTGCCGCTAGGCTCAACACCGACGCCAGGGGGTGGTCCTCCTCCTAGAAATTTGGCCACTCTGGGGATCTTAAATGTGCACTCGTGCAATGTCACTAGCACACGGGACCGACGGATTTACTTCCCCTCCGAAGGAAGGCGCACTCTCACTTTTCTACCATCCAGAGAAAAGGCAGCGATCTCGGCCGGGTTCGAACCCACAACTTTGGGGCCAGAGGCGAGCGCGCTAACCATTAGTGCACCAGCGCCGGCAACGGGGCGAGAAGGCCACACGGAAAGGCAGTCGAACCATTTTTTTTCGTGCCATCCGCACGAAATCCGCGCGGAGCGGCCCTCCAGCCCCCACCTCCACACCACCTCTCAAAAACCCAATTCCCACCCCACCACCTAAAATTCCTCCGCCCTCCAAAGTGGTCACAAATGCCCGAGGCGAGGATCACTGTGCCTTCAAGTGGCACTCTTTAGTGGGGGCTTAACGTCGGCCTATTTCTGCCGCTAGGCTCGCACCGACGCCAGGGGGTGGTCCTCCTCCTGGAAATTTGGCCATTATGGGGATCTTTAACGTGCACTCGCGCAATGTCACAAGCACACGGGACCGACGCGTCGCCTTTACTCCTCTCCGAAGGAAGGCGCACTCTTACTTTTCTACCACCCAGAGAAAAGTCACCGACCTCGGCCGGTTACGAACCCACAACTTTTGGGACTAGAGGCGAGCGCGCTAACCACCAGACCAGCGCCGGCTTCACTTGACTCGGAAGGGTGTACTCAAAACAGCTACCTTTTTCCGAACGAAGATTGCACGCGGCATGAAATCGCCGCACCACGCGTGCAGTGAAAACCGGCTATGTGTTAATCGCGCGATTAAGTTCACCTGAGATGTGTTGATACAACGCATAATTATGTCGGAGTTTTCTGAAAACCTCCGGTTTTTGAAACCTCTGATTTTCTTCTAATGTAACTCGTGTTGATACAACAGGCCGGCCCTCAGTCCTACACAGAAGAATCCTCGTAAAAGGCTGGTTAGTCCAAATTTCTGTTTCCACCAGATTTTGTCAATGCAAAGAGCATAATGATCCTGTTGTACAGTATCTCATCTAAGATAATTATGATGTTGTCCTTATTGTTAGTGCGAAGACTGTTCATAGTTTCATACATCAGCCAGTTTGGTTTGTTGTGGTTGTAAGGATTGATTGCAATTATTAGGATATCCCATAATCTAGATTCTAGATCTATACTCTATAGAGTCTAGACTAGAGGGTAGAGTAGAGAGTATTTTGCGAAACTGGAGCCAGGTAGAATTATTCGTTCAGAATCGATTGTGGTTAGTGTTCTATACAGGGTGTAAATGAATTCAATCGACAAACTTGTTGGGGTAATAGAGGGAACCAAGACAAACATTTTTGACATAGGAAACCGTGTCCGGAAACGCCATCTAGAGGGGGTTCATAGACAAGGAACGGGTGCGCTCAGACGCGTCACGCGAGAGGCGCTAATCGGACTGTTTTGTTGATAGATGACGCGCAGGTGTTGCCAGGTTATGGCGTATCGTGTCGTTGTAAGTAAACAACAACGCGATACGCCATAGTACCTGGCAACAACAAAACCGCTATTGACTATCCGCGCGTCTTGCACGTCTCCTAGGAGGCGGACTTTAGTTGCTAGATGGCTCTGCTGTTGCCACGTTATGGCCATCGCATCGTTGGTTACTATCCGAGCGCCATCTACCAACAAAACAATCCGCTCACCTAGCACCTCTCGCGTGACGCGTCTGAGCGCACCCGTTCCTTGTCTATGAACCCCCTCTAGATGGCGTTTCCGGACACGGGTTCCTATGTCAAAAATGTTCGTCTTGGTCCCCTCTACCACACCTATACAAGTTTGTCGATTGAATTCATTTACACCCTGTATACAGTACACCACCAACGAAGGGATTGAATGGCATTTTGCTCATCTCGCACATTCTCAACAGTTCTAATCAGTGACGAGATGGGTAGGAATGAAGGTTTTGTTTAGACATGGGGGCAGAGGAAACAGTAAAGATCAGTAGGTATGAATACGACCCTGGCGATATTAAGAGGAAAAGACGAGATTATTACTGGGAGGAGCTTTCAGACATGTTATTTTTTTTCTGGGTGTTGCAATTTTACTTTCAGATTTATTATCATTTTAATGGCACAACAGCAGCATTGGCTTTACTGCGCAGTGTGGTTATATACTAGTGTTATAGGCTGTTTTCACTGCCTGCGTTGTGCCGCGAAACAGAGTTCGTTTGTCGTGCCGTTCCCTCCACTCGGACGGGGACGCGAAGGTCTAGGAGGGGGCTCGTTGTGGCTAAACGGCGCGAGAAGGTCACACGGAAAGGCAGTAGGGACATCTTGTCGTGCCCTCCGCGGACAGAATCCGCGCGGTGCGCCCCCAATCTCCACCCCACCACCAAAAATTCCCCATGCCTCCAGGCGGTCACAAATTCCCGAGGCGAGGATCACTATCTTCACCGGGCGCCGCGCCGGAGGTTGTCTAAACGGCTACCTTTTTCCTAACAAAGATTGCACGTGGAACTTTACGGAAGATATCGAAGTACCGGTACTGTACTGTACATGGACAACATGGTGAGATTGTGCACTCATGTAAAATCATTCACACATGTACTGTACAGTACGTTGTCCCCACACTCACACATGTAACGAAACAAACGTGGATGTGTGCTGGAGTTAAATTTGGATTTGTCCCTTCCAACGCGCAGAGCTAATTTTTTCCAGCCATAGCATTTTCCCCATTCTGTCATGTTGACATTATCGTGCAATTGCACATTAGATACTGCTGATACGATGTGTCGTCAGATGGGCTCAGTTTAACTGCAATGACCTATATGAAGGAATTCTGCTGATATCTCGTATAGTAGTACATTTTTATTGGATTAGATTTCATGTCAGTACTGTACGGTATGCATATCACCTCAATTGGCACCAATATTACTCAAATACAGATTAATACATTCACTTATCGTCAGATTGACTGACTCAAGCACTGTGACAGGGTACAAGTACTATGCCGAAAAACAATGCATCTGCACATAGCGGTAAGGTCGAGAGTCCAGGCTAGCTACCTAGAAAGTCGACCTTATGTGCAGATCTGCACATAAGGTGGTTTTTTTTGTTGTTGTCTTTTGAAAGTACGCAAGAGTGACGTCTGGGTGTCAAATTTGAAAATACCACTATTTCTAAGCGATTCAGTAGAAATAGCAAGTTCACTGTTTTATTATTATTGTCCCGTGTAGTGGTGTAGATGGTGGAAAAATTTGACATACGATGCAATGATGAATATGACGCTTTTATTTGTAGAAATGAACGCAAAACTGCGATTGCAACAATGATACCGCTACGGCGCTACAATATGCATTTCTGTGCTGCGGTTGGTCGGATTTCATTGTTGGAAGCAACGACGCGACGGGTTTGGCCGTGCGCAAGGGGAGAGAGAAGCGCTGAAGATACTGTTGATTTAAAACAATTAGTTATTGCAATCTTAGATTTAACATGATTTCTAAATATAAAAATTTCCTCTCTACCACTGGATCATGGGAAGTTCTTTTGACAATCTACACGTGACATTAAAAAATCACACACTTTATCTTTCCACCGAATCTCTTAGAAAATGGGGGTCTTTTATAATTTAAATCGGTTTATCTTCTTACTCGCTCATTGACGTTGAGAAGAATTGGTTCCCCGCTGCAGGACTTGAGTCAGGCTTTCTGACGACATATTGCATGAACGTGTACTTGCGACAGTATTTGGACAATATAGGTGGCCATTGAGGTGACTCCAAAGCCGTAGGTGGTATCATAACGCCTCAAATAGAAACGTTATTAGTCATCCCCTTCCCGGACCTAACCTAACATGGCGTAACATGATTGCCACCAAAAGACTTGTTATTGCTTCTTATCCTGGCAGTATAGTTTGATCTCACTTTCTGGTGTTTGGAAGGTATAAGTTGCAGTAAACCATGAAACATTTTTCGTCTCATTTTGTTGCAGTTCTGAGTCCTACAATCCGCCATTTTAAACACCTGAATCTGTTCTCATCTTGTACTCTTTCTGACGACATTGTCAACTTACTTCACCAGTTATGATATTAACATGTGATATATTTGTTTGCATTGTCCTGTTTGTTGGGACTAGTGAGTTTCTCATGAAACGGGTTTTTACGCTATAGAAACGGGATTTCAGTCATTCAGTAACGACTAAATTCTCTCTCCTTTGTTCTCCCTTGGACACGAGCTGGCACTCCCGCTCCTTCGATGTGGCAACGCTCCCGGAACCGAAGAACGTAGAAGTCTCCCGGTTGCTAGCTTAGCACAATATCATCCTGCAGGCCCGGGCCTCCCCTTCTTGCTCCCTCCAGTCCCTCGTTTATCGCACGCTCTGGCTCGCTGATGGGTCACGCATTGACGGCCGTAGCCTGTACACCGGCATGCGTGCTACGCACTGCCAATGCATTGACTTCAGAGTACATTGGGTACGCAGGTAAACTGTGTGTCCGGAGTCGTTGTCAACAAGATGATGGGTTTAGATGCTATGGAGAAGAGAAGTCACATACACACAGTGGACATTGTTCGCAGTTTGGCTGATTTGCTTTGAGGTCAATTTGGGTCATTTGCATATGTTATTGCGCCGGAAAATCATGTTGTTATAGACGACGTCAGATATAAACCGTAGGGGATATGAAAAATATATGAGTATACATCGCGGTTTGTGGATGATGTGGTTAGTGTTCATCGACTTCGTGCATGGCGTGTGCATGATGAGCCTTCCAGTTGGCCCTTTGACCCCACCGTTATTTTGGATTGCCAGGTTAGGTTGTGTTAGGTTAGGTGCAGGTGAGAATGTGAAAATTTACATGATTGCTACCAGAAGAGGCTATGAAAACCTTCTAGTAAAGGTGGGTGTCGAGAAACGAAGCCAAGCAGCGGCCATTTTAATTCGCGAGATGACGCAGAGCTTGCTGATGGCAGATGACGTCACTGCCAAAACCGGTACAAGCCAGTTAGGTCCGCCCACTTCCATCCTTCCCAACGAGGCCTCTCGCGTAGCTTACCACGGTTGTAGCCTCGCACGGGAATAACCCCTCAGTGCGAGGGTAGACTTTCTCCTACGCGTCACGGGAAAACTATGAGATGTGACGTGGCAATTGACGTATGTGTGACCTCGACTTTATTTCCCGGACTGTGCAATAAGTGGCACGGGGATTGGACGAAGGTTGGGACTTGGAACTAGATCTGATTCGTCCGTCGTTGGGTTCTTCTCCAGCGAGGGGCGGGCGGGTTGGGAAGGCGAGAGGAGGGAAGTGGCTCCCCCCTTGGTGCGAGAAGGGGCGAAAGCTCTTGGCTGCGGACGGGCAGCCCTCCCCTCCCCGGGCTGCGGAGGAAGTGAGGGGAGCAGCGGGCATAAAGGGGCGATCATCGACCCACCTCCGTACTTCCGAGACACCTGTTTTTTTTTTGCTTTTTTTGGTCATCTTCCTTGGATGGTAGTGGTAGTGGACGGGGTGTCTCCTGGACGGGGACGAGCCCCGGCTTGGAGTGCACTGTGAGTACAGGGTGTGGGATAAGTCAGGGGGGTTGGTACGTTGGTACAAGTGACCAAGGCGGTCATGGTAGGCTGGGTCAAGACGTAAGGCCTGGGACACTTATGCCAGCTGCATGGAACGATGAGATGTAGTGGTATGCAGGGATTGCTTTTCATCACTAGGGGCCTGTCACTGGCCAGATGCCATATGTGCAAGCATATGAGGCACATCAGATCAGACTTGGTGAGGGTGGGTGGTGATTTCTGACCCTAACTTGCCTGCCTTCCATGACATTCAGATATAATGTTCAGCCATTTTTGTAGGTGGCCACTCCTGATTTGGTTGCAACCTACCAAGTCCACGCGCGAATCATGCATGTCACAAGTCACAAGTACTGTGTGTTTCAGAATTTAGCACGTCTGTATTGCTGGGCGGTGCTCGCTTATGTTTACAATCCTCAAATTTGGTGTGGCTTACAGCGGGAGAGCCTATTAAATGGGTGGCAGACTGACTGCCACACTCGATGAGCTGACAGGAGTTCATGGAAATAGGCATCCATGAGATCCTGTAGACCAGGGGTTCTTAACCTTTTCGGGCCTCCGCACCACTTTGAAGACAGTTGGTCCTTATCGCACCCCCATATACCAGTGGTGATTGATTAAGTTCATAGTTACACTAACAAGGGGGGGACATGAAGTGGACTCTTGTCAGATTTGCATGAAACTTGCACAGTAGGTGTATCACAGGCCTACAATTTCACTGGTATAGGCCATTTTCTGCTACGGCCAGCCGTTTTCAGGCCTCACTTGCAAAGCAGCTTGCCAATGGAACAACAACTGAAGATGATTCTAATGTGATTCGAACCCTCCCTGTAGCATTGCGCTGTTGGTTACCTTGTTGTTTACTAGCTGCGTGCCCCTGGAAACTGAACTGCCCGCTTTCCTAACGCTTCCCGTCCCCTCACCTTACTCTCCTGAACGCACCCATGCGGATCTATTGTCCCTCATAGATCGACAACGGCTGGGCGTAGCAGAAAATGGCCCATACCAGTGAAATTGTAGGCCTGTGATACACCTACTGTGCAAGTTTCATGCAATTCTGACAGAGTCCACTTCATGTACCCCCCTTGTAAGTCCCGAGGTGCACCTTGCTAGTAGGGGGCACCCCAGGTTAAGAACCACTGATGTAGACTAGAGCCAGGGGGGTTATTCACCAAGATTAGTCTGTGTACACCTTCATAGGTAGTCTCTCTTTTTTTTTGGGGGGGGGGGGGGGGG
>KZ538215.1:103699-126333 GCA_000934665.2 Catajapyx aquilonaris | reverse complement strand
CCCCAAAAAAAAAAAGAGACAAAAATCACATTCCTATTTGAATTGAGGAGAGCGCCCATTAAATCATATAAACTGAGAATGATTAGTGTAGCTTAGACATATTTAAACATGACGTGAACTTTCGTGGTGAAATTTCCTATAAAATTTATTGCTAGTAAAAATAACCATGGGCCACCGCGTGACCCCTCGAAAAAGGCTTCATGAGCCAACCACTGATCCATACCATTGTGTGAGAGTCCTATTTTTACTATATGCTGTTCATAATTTTTAGAAGTCCAGAAAGTCATGCCACAGTCAAATGGCCATGCCGAGTGTTTGGTGAAAACAGAAAGGGGGGCATCATGACGAAAAGGTTGGGAACCACTGTATTAGAAGCTCTCGGATCGGTAATTCAGTTGGTGCTATCAGGTATAAGTCATTTGACCTGCAACTTGATTGTTATTGGTTGGAATGACCCTGACTGATTCAAAATGCCTTTTGGATGGCTCGCATTAACAGTATACACAGAGCTGCATAGTACAGTGAAAGGAGGCTTTTCCCCACAAAGTGGCGCATTTTCCATATACTTGGCTCTTTGAATAATATTGTCTTGTATTAGGGGAGAATAGCACAATTTTTAACTATGCAGTAGTACCCGTCTTACGCCGTTTCACTTTAACGCCTGTTTGGACATGTTTTTAAATTGAAAAACTGGGCAAAATTTGACGATAACAACGCAAATCTGATCATAAACTCATCACTGCAACACACGACCATAAATGCTCCATTTTCCCTCGTGGTACATTGTGGCAGGGTCTATCGATAAATACAGTACTGTATTGTCGATCTCGGCACTCTCCGAAGTCTGTTAAATACCATACATCTACTGCAGTTCTTGCCAAAAGAAGGAAAAAGAACCCCCCCCCCCCCCTTTCCCGGAAGAGGAATCAGCAACTGTTAAATTCAAGAAAGAACAAAGAATTCGCAAAGAACTCAATGGGTAATAATGCAAGTTCAGATCTCGCATAGGGTCTGGGGACTAAGGTTGGTGTTTTGACTGTAGCTCTGGGGACATGCTCCAAATTGTGGGGACATTTCGCGTCCCCACAGCAAAAACGCATGGTGGGATACTGCTTCAGTGGGGACATGTAGGGTTATGTATGTTATGTAGGGTTTTGCAAAAGTCCATTTTTATCAGCCTAGGATAGGTAGGGTAGGGTAGGTTAGGGTAGGTTAGGTTAGATCAGGTTAGATCAGTTTACACTCGCTTCGAAAACGTGTGTTTTTCTTGCCCCCACAGCCTATGGGGCGCAGGAGTGGACGCGCATTGCTATCCTTGTGAGGAATTTTTTTCACGTTTTTCCTATCCTTGTGAGGAATTTTGTCATTACGAGGTAGTTTTCCTGTACCTCATAGTGAACACACGCCTCACAAGGATAGGGAAAAATCAGTACAGTACCTCATAAAAACGGTAAAAATTCATTTCACCAAAATTTGGTGTGTTTTTTGTAGGTTAGGTTAGTTTTAAATTTTAAATTTTGGAAAAACCTCACAAGGATACTAGGAATGCACGCCTGTGTGTGTGTGTGGGNGGGGGGGGGGGGGATCAGCACATAATTATTGTTCCACCAGTTGACTTCTCATATAATGTTGAGCACCCATAAATGACAGTAATGTTTGAGCCAGCTGAGGGTGATGCAGCATGCAAACATGCAGTAGTTATCTATGCATAGTGTAATGACCAATTGCCCCTCAAACCAAGGGGTACTACTGGGTGGGGCGTAGAAGGATCTGAGGGAGGAACTTGCACTACAGCACTTTGTACAATTAGCCGTAAATTTGTTGAATAGCAGTATTCGTGATTAAATAAATTCATGCCATCAGGAAATGCAAATTGTGCTGGAGTATTACCCAATCTGTTTACTCCAGGCACATCACCTGCCAGCTTCGTCATGTTCCATTGAAATGTGATATTTTCTGGTACATCTACCAGAATAGAAATGTAATCACATCTCTCAAATTCAGGCCCACTTGTGTGAAGAACAATACCTTGATTGATATTCTGCTGTCAGGCTGTGTTGATTCCCTTTTTGGGCAGGTCGTCATTCCTCAAACCATGTGTTGTATGGGTTCATGTGTGTTTGCATGGAGTAGAATAGCTGAAGTTAGGAAAATATCACATTTTGTGAGTGGTTAATCCAGGGTGGGCCACCAACCAAGGGACAGCAGAAATTAAGCTGAGCCAACACTGGTACTTGTGGATTGATACCATCATGAATGATCTCAGTCCGCTACAGCCAGGGAAATAGCTGTTCATCTGTCTTTTGGAGTTGACTCAGGTCAAGCGCAAGTTGCCAGTTTTTATGCAAGGTGTCCTCTGCACATGTTGACAATCCAGAAGGTGGGTGGGCATGGAAGTGCTGACAGTCCTGGGCCAAAACCAGAATCAGAACCAGGTGTGGGTTGTCTGTTACCTTTTCACGTATTTCGACTTTGTCACCACAGACAACTAACATTCCCTGTACCCCATCTTCTGGATGGTCAACATGGGCAGAGAAACACCTGCAAGGAACTTATTGACATTGCATGTAATATTGAGCAGGAATTTACAATGGCAGTTCAAGAAATATTTTGAAACTTATTCACAGCAAAATTGAACCCTTCACAATGTAAAGATAGCAAATTAATTAGCTTCTTATTTATTTGTGCACATAACTGCCTTGGGCATTGCAATAGGTTTTTCCCAACCCCATAATTACATACATATGCATAGTGACTGCACAAATTACAAGGTTGAGCAACCCTGAATCAAAAGTGAGTTCGGATTGAACCAAGGTCGCATAGGATCAATACATTACAAAAAACACAATCATGGGGTAAATCAACTCTGACCTTGGAACATGAGCCTACACTTTATGGGACGAGAACAGCATTGTACACTGTAATGGGGAGTCCCTGCCCTTCAGGCCCAACCCCCTGAGGCCGTGCCATATATGTCAACTAAACTTCAACCTCCTCCTAGAGCTACAAAACTCTGTCAAAGACTCGGCCCATTGTTTTCGAATGATCTCGGGTGGAGTCAACCCTGGTCTGGGAACAGGATTAATGCATGCATTTCAACATTAAGGGCCGAATCTTCGATGTATCGCGCAAACCTGCGGGAGGGGCGTGCAAACTGGCAGCCCGTTTGCGCGCCCCTCCCGCAGGTTTGTGCGATACGTCGAAGATTCAGCCCTAAGTCCACTAGCTCTTTGTGCCTCTTTCCCATTTGCCCACAGGAATCTGGCAGCATTGCCTTAGTGATCTTAGTGATGGGTTCAGGATGGTCATTATTTAGGATGTTATTTTTTTCCTTTGCACTATCTCAGCATGTGTCATGTGGCCAGTAAAAAGGGATACATCTGATTTTGGATATAGGAAGTACTACAGCAGACAAAAATATGGAGACATATGGTCTCTATATTTTCGTCTGATATATTACCATTTTGTTTCAAAGCCTTTGGACACTACCTTGTCATTAATGAGTGATATCCTACCCTTCAGACGCATTCAAATGTTAGACAATTTACATGGAGAATTTGGAGATCTATGATTACAACAAGGAATATTTTGTTGCAGCAGTTACGGCCAAAGCTACGAGACCTGGTCCAGCGCTGCTATGTCCATTTCCAATCAGAATACCTTCTGAGCTTTAGCGACCAACTGCATTCGAACTGCAGAAATGGTTTCACTTACCACAACAATTATGATGGGACCACTTCTTTACTAGAGCGACTCTCGGGAAGACTTCTGGTCAGCTTTCGCAACGAAAACAGGGTAAGTTTATTTTATTTTGGTTTCCCCTTCCAGTTTTGCACTGCTCTACACATTTTATTCTCTTAGGAGTACGACATGGTGATCCCACATCAAGTGCCCGCAAGCCCACGGAAAACTTTGCTGCCACAGTATCCGCCCAAAATCCAAAAGCTCCAGTGTGACATTTACCTATGTGACAACTGTGATGAAGAGTTCACAAGCTTACGAGCAATTAAGGTAATTTACAAGTGTATGCCAGCATAGAGATTTAATACAGGGTCATCGAAAAAGAGTGCTCGAATTTTGAGACCCTATGACTCGAAAACTTTAGACATGTCTAAAGGATTTAAGATTTGAAATGCTAAGAATTGTCTAAAGTTTTGATGTTACCTTAGTATGTTTCAATATGAGCTCCATTTGTCACTCAGCAGATATTAAGACTGTATTTGGTATTGTGACAAACCTGCTCAATCAATCCAGCACTACTGTTGCGATGGCCATTGCGATCCTATCCAGTAGGTGCTGGAGAGCCCGAATGTTTGCACCATACAGTGTTCTTGACGAATCCTCGCAAGAAAAAATCCAGCGAGGTAAGATATGTGCTTCTCGGGGCCCTGGCATTGGGGAACTCGAGGCCAGATTGAGAGGGCTTGGCACCAGTGCTGAATTTTCCCCCTCTGCTGCCCTAGACAGTTGAGATCCCCTCTCCCCCGCCCCATGCCGCTGAAAAATTCAATTTTATATTGCAACTTATGGCCACCCTTACGATTTTCCGCCTAGAGGTAAATCTGGCTGTGCTCAAAAATTCGAATTTTTTACTGATTTTGGCTTTATTTCCTATTATTGTAGCCTATTTTTAAAAATATATTTATTGCAAGTCGCAGCGGCCCCTAGGCAATTGGCTACTCTGCCTAATGGTATATCTGGTGCTGCTCTCAGTCGCGTAATTACTAATTATTAATTCTTCATTACCTTTTTTTGTATGCCTAAATTTGCTGCCCTGTGAAATCTGCCACCCTAGGCAACTGTGTAGGTTGACTTGCTGTAAATCTGGTGCTGCTTGGCACAAGACCAAATACACCTGATATCTGCTGAGCAACAAAATAATATAGCTCATCTCAAAACACATTATAGGTAACACTAAAACTTCGGACATTTCTTAGCATTCGAAACTTAAATTATTGAGATGTCTACAAGTTTTCGAATTATAGGGTTTCAAAATCCGAGCAATCTTTTTCGATGGCCCTGTATTTTTGTTTTAATCCTTTTGTAGGAACACGAGAGAGAATGTGGACCACAGGGTGAGACATTTGCTTCTCCACATTCACCATCCTCAGATCATTCGGATCGGGAAGACCTTGAGAATGTAGATCAGGTATTTTCCCAGTGTTTATAGTGTGCTCCAACTTTATGAATGATATAATACAATGCTTTTCGGTTAGCAGACTCGTCTTCTGAGCTACCTCGGTCTGCGGTCAGCGGATGGTGCCGAGGGGCCTAAAGGGTCGCCATTGAAGCTGAGCAAAGATGTGAAGCGTCGCTTTGGGTCCAGCTACCTTCGATATGTGAACATCGATATATCTTCTCCTTTGGGGATGTATATTCGCAAGAAGTCTGGATTAGGTACGCAACCAAATGTATTGCCCTGCATTGAGCGGTACGAGAGGACTTGCATCCCAAAGAAGTGTTCTCCTCGGCCTGGACCTGCGAATCGGTGGCCCATAACATTCAAGAATGACAGCAGCCATCACTCCACTCATGTCTACTGTTTCACCTGGTCGCAAAGAAAAGAGCTGATCAAGTGTCTCGAAACAGGTGCGCCCAATTTTTGTCCTCTAGTGTGTAGAGTTTAATACCAGTTTTATACTGATTGCAGTTGCCATATTATAAATTGTATGCCAATGTAGGATGTGCTTTTAATATGACAGGTTTTCCCTTTACTCTGGCTTGGGATTGGCAATGAAACTCGTGCGCAGGAAGGTCAAAGGTATTTTCCATATCCTGTGTTATGGTAGAAGGAAATGATTAAATTAATGTGGAGTGAGTGCTACCAATTGCCGATGCAAATTTATGAAGGGAAGAAAAAAAAATCAGGAAGATGAGGAGATTTAAATGTGAATTCAACTGCCCTTAGGTGAAAATTACAAACATAAGATGTCATATCTTAGGAAAAGTGGTAAGTTTGAAATTTTGTGTGACGCAATTCGTTCGTGACCACTTAGGCTCTGCCTCCTGGCCATAAGGACGTGGGATAAGTCAGCCTGTGGACAAGGTGGCGGAGAAAGCACTTTTTGCAAGAAGGACTTTGAGCAAGCATGTCAGATATGCATCAGGGGCATGGAGAGGAAGAAACAGCGATCTCATCTATTTGTAAATAGCATCATATTTCACTGCAGTGTTTTTTAATTGACAAAATACAACGGTTTCATATGCATACGAAAGTGTTTCTGTTTCCTCCATCTGCAGCAATTTTCCTAGTGCACTGTTCAGGCTGCAATCAGGTGAACTTGTCATCATATCAGCTACTCAAACAGTAAGGAAGGCAGTTTCGTGGCATTTCCTCAAGTTCCTCTTTAGTATTGGTCTTGTTATTAGCCCTGTCGTTGGGATAGTTCTGCTGATTTAGAACAGTGTCAGGCAAGACAAAACTTATTCCGGGAGCTCCAAGAAATAAGCCGGCTTATGGAAATTTACTGAATTTTAGTGGCGCAAAAAAGTCATGGGAGGATGTCACCTGAAAAGAAGGTCAGAGGTTCATAGCTATATGCGCATAGAAAGGATCAATACAAATAATTGTAACTAAATATGCCAACAACAGATTCATTACAGGGCTAGTAGGAAATAAATAGTTATTCTCTGCATTTAGATAATTTTCTGTTGATATGTTACTAGTAAGAAAAGGAAATATTGCCAACTGGGATCACTTGTTCCAGTGCAGAAAAAGGAGGACTGAATAGTTGCTATGTTAAGGCCCATTCACACTGACATTTCTTTATGCTTGCTATGCTCGCGAAGTTCACTATCCCAGGCACCTCCCACACAGGACACAGGGTCCTTTTGGTGGAGTTGAGACAAAGAATGGTTTAGGAGGGCAAGGGATGGGAGGGTGAGCAATTGAGTAGGGATCCTCAGCAAGAGTACCAGGGAACGAGACTTGGTTTTTCCGTAGTCCTACTTCTGTTAGACCAGTGTGCCAGCATAGTGTAGGGACACAGCTAAGCACCTTTGAAAATCCCCCAACGTATGTGCTTGATACAGGCAAGGGGCATATGCAAGCCTGTTTGAAAGTCAGCATGGGTGAGGGTATACATTCCTGTCAGTGTAGCATGAGTGTGAGCGGGCCTTGATTAATACCATGTTGTAATACCATCACAAAAATATGCACTATTAAAATTTGATAGTGTGAATATTGTGACCACCTGCACACCTGCTTGTAAATGGCAGTGAACACTAAAGTACTCCTGATCACACGGATAATTTTGTGATGCAATGGTAAATGAACTGATGGCACATGCATTTAAAAACAGTTGTGGTACCCAAATTTGTTGCATAGCAATATTTTAATCCTGGAGGATGTGCATTGTAAGGCCCTATATTGTTTTACCATCTGAAATTCAAGGAGGAATTTATTAGAGTAATTGGTTGACTTGCATGCATTTTCTTCCAAAAATAAAGGCCTATATATTTGGGGAGTTACCAAATATCACCAGTAACTCTTTACCATTGTCTCACAAAATAACACACCTCACGTGTAATCGTGTGATAGGTATTAACTTGTGGTATAGGAGCATCTCAGTAGCACGGTGGTGCACTGCCCATATCCACAATCCCAGAGAAAGGAAAGGGAAAATGTTATGTTTACTCCAGCAACTAGTTTAAAGAGAAATACCAACCGTGATAATTAAAAGTGGCCTTTGATGCTGCTTCCAGTTGATTTTTCTGAACTATTTTTTGGGGTAAATATTCATAACTTGTCCAGTTCCTCCCTGGACAGTGCACTATTCTGTATATTTTTTTCCCCCATGAACGACTTCATAAAGCAATATTATAAGCACATTAAACCACCATTTGCATGACCCAGTATGACTCAAATACTGTTTTCCATCAAAGGTTTTCAGTCACATGCATTGAGTTGTGAGCCTTATGAAGTACACACTAGTATGATGGGATTGTGGGTTGGGAATAGCCTACTCCTGTCCTAGTATAATCTGTTGTTGATCGATCCCATTGTGCTCTTGACAGGGCTGAACAAACGTAGCCGTGCACTGAAGAAGATCATGAAGCCTTGCAGAGTTGTTTTGGTAAAGCTCAACAAGAAAGAGTTGGACAAATGGACCGTGAAAAAGGAGCCAGCCATTGCAGTTCTTCCAAGCTCAAGTGTTTCCTGTGTGCTTCCGGAAGTGTCCAAGGAAGATACTCCTGTCCATCCCCCTAAGGAGATTCCGCTGATAGATCTGGTCAGCGATGATGAGGAACCTCTTCCAATTCCACCAGAGCCTTCTCCAGCGACGGAATTCACCAGGGAACCCCTTCTGCTGCCGCAATCATTGCCTCCAAAAAATGTGCGTAGCCATTGGCCGCAGCGGAAGGAAAAACACATGGTGGCGGTCAATGGCAGAAAAAGTGATGAGCCCAGGAGCAAACAGCACACGAGCAAGAATCGTAAGAGTGAGAATGGTATGTCCGTAAATGGCAGTAAGGCTGAGGTGCGCAAAGTGCTGGGTCCTCTCCATCTGTCTGACAAGCTAAATGCCAAGTGCCACCAGTCTTCCAGTGAAAAAAGCTTCCTGGGTGACTTCCTGCTAAAGAAGGTGCGGCCTGCTGCCCTCAGATCACCATATATCAGTCAGAGCTTGGTGGAGCTGCAACGGCAAGCCCTGGTGGAAGAAGCCAAGAGGGACATATGTGGTACAGGTCACCATTTCATTGACCCTGATGTAAGAGATAGACTGCGTTCCAATGGGGTCAGAGTGAAGCTGATTAATGATGTGAAAATCGGTACACCATTGCCAGTGCGAAAGGGGGAGTTGCAGAAGCTGACACAAGATGAATGCAAGGAGCTGAAGGCGAAAGGCTTGGAGCAGTTGTTATATGGGCAGCCTTGTGCAAGGAGATCCGATTCTTCCGGCAGTGTGTGAAGTGTGGTTGCAGTGTTGTGTGCACAGGGAGTGTGAAAATACTGCTAAAGCAATGGCAGTTGTTAAGACAGTAATCTCTCTACCAATCAGCAAATGTGATGATAAATACAGTTACACAGAATAAGACCTTTGCCGGAAAACAAAAATTGCAGCCCCTTCTTCTCACCTTAGTGGACAAGAGTTTGTGTTCCATGTGAGTTCTGTTAATGATTGTTGCCACTAAAGCTCTAGTTGTCGCAATCAAATGCCTGTCAGTCAGTCTACTGTGTAACCTGCACTGCAGGACTCCAAACCTTAAAATGAGAGGAAATGCAGTTTAAGGGCCGCCTTGTACTAATGCTTCCTTCTGGGGAAATGTAATTTTTAGTGTGAAAAGTGCTACAAAGGTCATTGCTCTTGCAGGTATTTTCTGCATGACAACTCGTAAAACTGTAAAAGATATATCGAAAGTATTTTCACACTCCCTTTTGTACTCAGCTGAAGCCACCAGCGCCAAGGTACTGAAAATGACAGCAATAAGAATGGTGGTGAAGAAGTTCCGAGTGACAAGACTTTGTCAGTTTTCCTTCCCAGTGTCAGTCACAAGTTCAGGCTGCCTTCATTTTCGTTTTGGACCCTTTAAAGTCTGTGATAATATGGTTTCTAGTTACCAACTTCTTACAATGTAACGAAGACTGAACTCAAGTGGTGGAAGGACTTTGGAATAGTAGCTTTTTTTTTTGCTTTTTCTGTAATTTGCTTGGCTTTAAATATTAGTCATATCTCATGGGCTATTCTAGGTCAGGTCTGTAAAAGGGAACCTGTATGAATAATTTTTAATTTCCTGTTTGCAAATAGTATTTGATCACCCAGATGCATTTTTGTGGTAACTTACTTTAATTAAATACAATGCTGCAGCAATAAAACAATTATGTCTGATATAAGAGGTGTGGGGAGGATGATGTGAGCAGGAGCCAAGTGAAAAGTCTTGCATGCGACTGCCCTGATGTAATCGTAGCTGATGGACAGCCGAAAGTGTAACAATCAGGACATTTTTAGTGTGCAAGTTGCTCTTCAAAATAGGCGAAATGTTATTGAGCAAAAAACTTCCAGAAGTTATCACAACAGTCAAAATGTTTTGGTGTTTTTGCAACAGGTGACTGAGACCATTTCAAAATTTGTTACAGCTAAGAAATGGGCGCATGTTTTCCACAAACATTTGTAAGCTGACCTAGAATGACATGCATGTTATACTCCTAACTTTGCCTTGTACTGCTTTAGGCCAAAGTATTGTAGTTACATTATTTCAGGCGGTGAATAGGGAACAAAATATTGTGTACAGCGTTTGGTCTACTTACGGAATAAGAAGCCTTTTGTGTTGGCACATTGCAGACATCGCAGGATCAGTTTGAATGGTATCCAGTGTTGTGAGAATTAAGGATGTAGAAGTGTTTTATAAATGAATCATGGAAATGTATGTTGGCTATGTGGGTATTTACTTGAACTTACTACTGATCCTCTGCAGCGCAAAAGGTGGCACCTTTTCATTTGTAAGCAAGACCTTGGTGGTGAAGTCTGTACAGTGCAGGCATGTTTAACATATCATGATTACTGCTTGTTACTGATGAAGGAAGAGCCGTCTTCCTCCCTTTTCTGGTTTGTGAGAAGCTCTCATGTATTACCCGGATAGAGTTGTTACTGGTCCGCCAATGAGAGAAGGACTGAAAATATTAATCGAGGGTGTCAATTTCTGCATTGAGGGAAGGAAGTCAGTTTTATCGCAGTCAACCTTGCGCAGGCTCACCTTCATGCGCATTCCTCCCTGCAGAAATGGACATGTCCAATGGTTACGTTGTCTCGCAGCCCAAAATGCTAAGAGGGACAGCTGTGTTAAGTTTTCTTGATATTTTGGTTTGAAAAAATATTGTTGGAAAGTAAATTACGCTCAATGGGCACAGTTGGTGAAGGACTCAGCTTGCCCTGGAAAAGGATATAACTTTGAACAGACTTTCATGCCGTTAAAATATTGCAACAAGACCTTGCTCTCATTGGCCAACCAGTAGCTTATATTCCGAGTTGAACTTTTGATTATTTTTTTTTCAGATATTTATTTGGGGTTGTAAGATTGGAGTGCAAACTGTAAATGCATCAGATTTCATTTGTTACATAGAAGATCATTATTACAATCTTGATGCTTGTATAGTACTGTATACTTTTGTAATGTATTTATTTAATCGGAAGAGGTAGATTGTTTTGCAGTTGTCAATCCAAACCTAGGGATGTTAGTGCGATGTTATGAGTAGGTTGCATGAGATGCATTTCATGGATTGTACTCTGTCATTATCTGGGTGAAAATTTTTAAAAAGTATTTTCTTTTTTTATTGTGTGACGACTGGGATGTGATAGGGTAAGGAGTAATTTCCACCTGCTGGGGTATTGGGACTTCAGCGTAAGTTGGTGTCTGCTGCTAGGTATATCTTAAATTCTTTATGGATATCGAGTGCCAATATAACTAGTATGCTTTACCATTTTTTTTCTGTTTCTACTAAGGTTCATTAAGAAAGGAACAGCAAGAAGGGCATAGGGTCATAAGAGTAACTTCACCCTCGCAACAATTTCTCCGTTACACCCGTCATGATTTTTCTGTAAAATTGAGCCAGTTGGCCGACTGGCACCGAAGGTTCTCCCTTTTCTTTCCAACTGCCTGCAGGCCAAAGATTCCTGTACCTGAGTGGTCCCCCTTCCCCACTACCACAGCCATGTGACCCCTGCCGACATAGCAACAATGCAAGAAACTTTTCACCTGTACAGGAAGGCACCCCATTTGCCAAGGGGGCTGGTCTTGTAATCATTTCATATTTCTTAGACCATGCTTATCACGCCATTCTGTTTCTAATGACCTTTAGTACTTCTGTACCTTACAAGTTGCATTCGGAATTTGATTGAAGCATATTTTTAGTGGCATTGCTACTTTCGATTAGAGGGTCTGAACCTTGGATCGTTGCCTAGGCAAGGGCAATAAACTTCTGTGCCACCTACCCTGGAATTATGTCATTGATTGTTATTTGGTGCCTTCCCATCCATAACCAAAGAAGGAGCGAACACTTTGATTCATTTGCAGGCTGTGAGAAGAACATCAGTGGTCTAAAAATAATAGACTTAGTGGAGACCAAAACTGCATTAGTGAATGTTCAACCTCTGAAGTCTCCTCATGCAAACAAAAATGTAGGTGATTCATTCTACATTCTGTGTTTCTGTGATGGAGTGCTGATGCTTACAATGTTATGGACTGCATCTGAAGCAGAAGGTAAGATAACACATATTTTAAATATAAATGATTGCATATTTAAAAATTAATAAAATATTAAGGTTTAGCATGACTCACAAGTCAGTGACTTGCAGGGAGTGGGAAAACCAATTGCATGCTACAAGTGGAGGGGGTTCCTGAATGCAACACCAAGCATTATCTTTGTGACACTTAGACTGGCATCACTGTGGATATCAGCTGACGAAGGGGCCCATCACCAGTAGGGCCCTGCCTGGCGTGTAGGATCAGTGCCACTGCTTGGCATATTAAAGGAAGGTGTGTCAACTATCAGAACTATTTTTATTAATACCAAGAACAAATCATTAAACTCTTCTTAATTCACAATAAAGTGATGTTACAGAAATATGTCACATTAGTCAACGTGAACTCAAGAACATTGAAACAACAACAAAAAACACCTGGTACTGTGAATAAATAAATTAGGAAAATCAATTAGATCAATTGTGGCACATTTGTCAATGTGAACTCAAGAACAATATAACAAAATTAAAATATAGTACTATGAATAAATAAGGAATTGGGAAAATCATTCAGATCAATCGTGTCACATTAGTCAACCTAAACTCAAAAACATGAAACAAAATACCTGAGTGAACAAACGTATTGTGACTAGAGGAGAAATTGGAATTGCGTAAAACCAATTGTGTCACATTCTTCAACATCAATTCATATGCATGAAACACAACACTGAACAAATGCATCATGAATAAATACAGAATTGGAAAAGAATTTAGACTCAACTGGACCCTGTCAACATGGCAATCCCATTGCATAATTGTACAAACTAGAGTGATTAATGATAATGAAAACTGCAGGTACACGGTAGCATGGTGTATCATCCTTTTTCCATGTTATTTTTTGGAGGATCCCTCCTAGTAAAATAAAAGATGCATGAAAAAACAATCCAATTATCATGTCACGTAAAGTAAAAGTAATAATATACCTTAAGTAACTTAATTTTGCTTCGAGTCACCCGAGGTTCTATCACTTCCTCTCCATCTGAAACTGTGAAGACCTCTACTTTGCATTTCTTGAGTAAGAAAGATTTAGCCTGAAATTCAGAATCATTTCTTATTGCCTTGGCTCTGAGGGAAAAAAATTAACTTGCCTTTCGCTTTTGCTGAACTCGCTTCACTGACTTTCTGGCACGACCTCGCTTCTTTGGGCCAATTATAGATATTGATGATGCTGGGGAGGCTGTTAATGATGCTTCATATTGAGCATCAGCCATTCTCTTGAGGCGACATGTTCTCAGAGCACCCCTTCCTTGACTTGAAAACACCTGGAAAAGTGAATTAATGTCAATGATTTATTCCCCTTGTGAAGAAGACTTGTTACAAGTATCTGGCCGATAATACAGCCATGGTATAATGTCCAGTTGTGAGCATAAAGATATGTATGGTAGACGAGAGCTCTTCTAGTATACTGTCCACATCTTTATGCTTGCGACTGTACATAAACACCCAGGTTAGTTTTATTAACTCAGCATGTTAGCTGTCTGCCTTGGCATGTAGAATGTTGCTTATCTTTTGATTTATCCCAAGTTACCACACATAATCAAAGTGAATAGTATTGGCATTTTCCTTTGAAATATTGGGGCCGTCCAGACGGGCCGACCTTAGCCGCGGCCGGCACCGGCTTGCGGAGCCACGGCTGGCGACGGAACCCGTTCAGACGGGCACATATTTTAATAACAGCCACCCGCATTTGTAATAGTGGCCGGTAGTCATGGCAGCGACGAAAAACAAGTGACGCGCAGTATCCGTCGCCGAGGCCAAGCTGTGGCCAAGCAACGAGCCAACTTGGCCGACTTCTGAGCCGTGGCCGTTGCCGTGTGAACCGTCGCGGCCTCGACCAGCCGCGGCTAAGGTTTGGACGGCCCCATTGACCATTCTCATACTACTTTGTTCTAATATGCCACCAGAATTTATTCCTGACGCTCTGCTGGGTTTCTGCCTTTAAAAATCCCTGCAAAAAGCTGTGTTCTTCTTTAGGAAGTCATGAATCCAAAGAATAGCTTTGATAAATACATCCACTCAAGAAAATACTTTCGCCAATTTTTACCAATAGTACTATTTTACTGATTCTAGAGGGGCATAGATTTTCTAAAGGTTCTGCATAATATTAATAATAATAATAATAATAATAATAATAATAATAATAATAATAATAATAATATCATACAGGAGAACTGCATTCTTGCACCACAGGAGCTGGCTTGGACAGATCTAGTGCTTCTGTTATAGAGATGGGTCGATATAAACTCAGATGAGCATGGCGAGTCGGTGGTGGGGTCATCTTGGGGGTGACCCTCAGTTTGCAAGCCTGGTTTGGAGACAGGCTCATAGGCACGGATTGGCAAACCGACTCCATTCTATTTAAGGTGGCTCGAATGGCCTCCATATGATTTTCTGCAGCGGTGTTGTGTCCTGTAATCACCTCATGCAAATTGTTGGTTCCGGATTCTTGCTCACTGTAGAGTAGAAAATGCTGCTGAGATCTACTTACATCCTGGGTTGTACTTAGCTGGCTAACACTCCAGTGCAAACTGACCTCAGGTTCTGCTCCAGCTTGCCTTGCAGTGTTATTAGCATCTCTTGCAACTTTACATGCTCACCTGAGATCTTTTCATGCAACTTCTCGACTTTTGCAGAAATCAGTTCGCTCACGACCATTTCACGGGTTTCCTGCAACTCTCTCTTCAATGCCGTAATCTCTTCGTCTTTCTGCATTGATTATTTTTTAAATAATCTTATGGCATGCAAAGTTTCATCAAATACGTGTACATACCTTAGACATCTCTCTCTCCACCTTCTGCATGATAGGAGCAATCTCTTCACTTATCTTTGCTGTGCAAGTATCTAGAGCGTTGCTCCATGAAGTGCAAAGGCTCTGCTGAAGTGATTCAACAATTCCTTTAAGCTTTTCCTCTGCAGTTAATTCTTGTGTCGTCTGTTGTGATGAGAGCTTGCTGTACAGTTCATTGAAGAATAGTGGCAGCTCCTGTATTCGTGATTGCATAGACTTACACAAATCTCTGAAAGGAAATAAAGAATGCATTACCACATGAAAGAGAAATCAAAAGTGACTTGTGTCTGCTATTTGACAAAAATAAATTAATAAATAAAAATCATTAAGCCAACTGTATCATCTCACAGATCTACAAAGGAAAGTGACACAATGGAAATAGCTGCATGGCAGTATAAAACCAGGTTGACAATGGTGCTGGTAAACCTTGGGGAAGCCAGCCATCCAGTGTCAAGTGGAGTAATTTTTCTTAGTTCCTCCTTCCCTTAAAAAGGATAATGTCACCATAGAGGAGAAAGCCACCAAGTCCAATTTTGGCAGTTTTGAGCTACTTGCATTACTTTTTCTGCTTTATCGCATGGTGAAGTCCATTTAGCCCTACAGATTGATAAAGTGCCAGGAATTTCTGTCGTCACTAGCATATAAACAAGTGCAATGTCAAATCATTGTTTTGGATTACTTTGAAACTACTTTTTGATTTCTCCTCTATTCCCACAATATATTGTAATGTTAACTGCTATTGAATGTGGATGAATGCCTTGTGCAGAGGGGTGAAACAAATCTCAGGTTAGAGTAAGGGAAATACTGTATTAAATGTAAACTCATCCTTACGCATGATTTGAAAGCCTTGCTCCAAGACTCTGAAAAGGTCATTGAAAGAGTTTGCAAGTGATTTACAGGATTGCAATAGTCTCAGAAATAGTCACTGATTGATGGGGAAAGGAGAGCATGCTTCTGTTCATCCATTTGTCCCCTTCATAATACAACTTTGGTAATGAAAAATAAACTAATGTGTATTATTCTCTAACCTAAGTTTTCGTATACATGTATCCAATATTGGTGTATATCCTGTTCTTCAAAAGCACATTTTTTTTTAAGAAAGTGGCATCCATTACGAATGTGAAATGTCTATCCTGCTCTGGATTGTCATCTAGAAGATGGTCAGATCAGGAACAATAGTGTTGGCTGTTGCTTAAAACATTATTTTATCATCCCTTCCCCTGTCCACCACCCCCACCTCACCTCTGTGAGCATCTGACCAGTGCTCCAGTGGCTGATGGATGAGGTCTTGTGAAATGATGAGTGATGCATCAATAAGGGGCCGTACACATATTGCATCATCACATTTTTGGAATTTTTGAACCCCCCCNCAACCCCTAGTGTTTTTGGTTGGTTTATTCATCCCAACTTGGACCCCACCTCCCCCTCTCGGCATCTTTGGTCATCAGGTAGCAAGCCCCCCTCCCCGCCCCCCTCCGATGATGACATAGTACGTGTATGGCCCCTAAGTCATTCTTTTGATTCCTCATAAAGCAAGTTAACCCTTCAATAATTAGAGACAAGTAAATGAATGAATGAAAAAAAAGAGTAAATTTAAAATACAAAGGTTGGGGATATGGTGCATAACAACATAACAATTATTGTCATGCACCATCAGTGTCACAACTGAAAATCATTTATGTTTCATGGCATGTTGCATTGGTCCCTCCAATGAAAAGCCAAACCTGCAACCAGTCATTTCTATCTCAGTGGTACCTTGGTGGTACTTCATTATTTGAGCAGCCTCACTTGAAAAAACCGTAAATGAATGATCACAGGTTGCATATTTTTCCCTGCATGAGTGCCATTACCCTGCCCTCCCTTATTTTGAAACCCTATGACTCTTAATGTTCATGCAATGTTGCACCAGGGAAGTTTTTACATAGATATTTCCACTCACTTGATCTCATTGTCTCTCTCCAACAAAGAGCTGCGGCCACTATCACTGCTGTAACTCTGAGAGTGTCCTAATGGCTGGGAGTTTGGCTGTGAGCTCCAAGACATCCTTTCTAATTGGGATGATTCCAAATACTGTGAAAGAATTCATCATCATTATCATCATCATAATTAGCTGGGTAGTAACCTTCCTTGCTTTGGATTCTTCCCATCTGAATAAAATTTGCAATAAATTTGCAAATACGCAATATATGGGCAAACTTGGGAAGCCAAACTTATCTGTCAGCGTCCATCATCTACAATCTATAACCTGAACAAATGGTACTGTGTACTATGATCAGAGTAGGCTACCATACTATAAAATGTTTCTCAACGTTCATGATTTAGTGTATTAGCTAGGGGTCAATGACCTCTTCTTACTGTGTAACTTATTGCTGTAAACTTTTGCATTTCATATTTAAGCTTTACTGTATTTGGCAGAAATCATCCTCATTAATATTACAGTAAATGGCACTTGATTGTGGAGTGAGTATGGTAGAGATACGCAGAGGGGCATTGACAATAAAGATGCATTTTACCTGCTGGGAGTCATGCCCTGCAACTACCACCTTCTGAAATGGCAGCAACAGTGAGGGGCTGTTGGGCATGTTGAGTACCAGCTCTGAATTACCACTCTTTCGGGCTGCAGATGGAGCAGTGCTGCTAGCTTGATTCACCTTCCTTCTGCAAGGGGAATGGAATAATTAGGAACAGTACATCACATAATTATAATACATGGTCAGCACTGCATCAGGCATCACATTCCATGAATATTTCTGCTTCATCCACACAAGGGTCATCAAACTCTATCAATCAGATCATTCCTGGTTATTACCTGGTGGCCTTAGAGAAGAGGGGCTGGGATGACGACAGGTTCTTGGCCATGTTGAACATGGCCCGCACCTTATTCCGACCGTGGGCACAGGGGAAGGGCAGGGCACGACGTAGGAGGCCGGAGGTCGATTCTCGCCCGGGTCACCGTCTCTTGCCTCGTTCTACAGGGCGCCAGAAATGGAACTGGCGGGAAGGAGGGAAGGGGGAGGGGGAGGGAGAGAAATTGGCGGGAAAAACAGATGTTGGCTACACTGGAGTGGACGATCAGCACAATAACATATCAATACCATTTGCTCTTCACTACCTTCGAGGCTCATGAACACGGCTGTATTTTCGTTAAATTAATTGTTCAGAATATTAATTAATTTTGCTATTTGGCAAGTAGCCTGCAGGTGGCAGCTGTGTCGCCTCCCGATACCGTATTTCCTCTACCGTCCCGAGTTCTTATGTGGTCAGTATGTGGTGAATGGGCTGATGCGTGGGCGTACTGTACCTTGACCCTGCCTTGCCCCACTGGCCCACTCGTCACGGACTTTGCACATGGTTCTGGCCAAGCATATTGATCTCCCGCCTTCTGGTTGCATAACACACCATAATGTTGACCATTCATCTGAAAACAGAGGCGACCTTCCCCCAAGCCTTCCCCCGATAACGAGCCTTATGTCACGACTGCATGTCAAGAACATCCGCAGACCCTGCCCAGCATGTGATGATTACAATGCGAACCGGCTCCCTATACACGAAATCTGGTCCAAATCCAAAAATGGCAATTTGCGAAAATGGGAGGGTAGAGGCGCCTCTTATGGGGAGCTCCAGAGGTTCCGTCTACCCTTCACGTGCGAGTGGGTGGGCGCTGTTATTGCGCGCTAAATGAGGGTATACATTTTGGCAAAAGGACACAGCGGGGGGACCAAACAGCAAAGGACCGGGAGGACCACCTTCGTTCAAGAGGAGGAGGAGAATGAAGGTCGCGGAGCAGGCGGTGGATTCGAGACGAGGGGCCCTTTGGTGCTGAAATGTGACGTCTCTCTGATGACTATGTCTGATGACCTGCCCCACTACTGCTGCTACTATGTCCAGACGCAAGCGGAAGAGATAAACAGCGCCTTGACCTTTAACTAATGACCTTTGACACCTTGTTCCCTCACAGGTAAAGAGCGGGGGATGAATGAACCAGGGAATAAGGGGTTGCGTGTTGAGCGGAGAAGGCTGCATTCACAAGTGCAGCATGCTAAGACATGCTGTCACATTATGCTTGCTTGGTAACCAATAAGGTTCATCTAGAAATGCTGTTGCAATAAATGAGCGCAGCAGGTATAGCGCTTCCTTCTTACCACACAGACTAGTGGGCCGTCCCCATCAGTCTGAGATCAGTTGCGTTAATGCCAGATAAATATGTGTATGGTCAAAGGACGTCCAAGAATGCACCTCTGGAACCTTTACAGTTTCCATGGAGATGCCCTCACACAACAATAGGAGTGGACAGTGTTATTTTGTTGGCACGGCTTACTCCTATTGTTGTGTGAGGGCATCTCCATAGAAACTGGAAAAGTCCAGGTTCCAGAGGTGCATTCTTGGATGTCCTTTAACTATAATAAAAATTAGAGGAAGCAGATAGCAGGATAAAATGCCAATTATAACAGCACATGTTGACTTTAAATGTCAATTGAAGGGTGCAGGGACATGTGCATGCCCAGAATACATTACATTGATCACATTCATACATAGAATTACTCATTACTCATACATAATTATATCTGACACCATGCATGAAATGAGATGTAGTAATGTAGCCTCTAATAACATTTTTCTCTTTATTTCAGAAATGGAAAGAATTATATCAAAACGCTGAGATTAACGTCAGTATTACCAACACGTCTAGTCACACAAGACTGAAGATGCCCCTAGTAAGGCAAAGGTAAGTGTGAATGGGTACATTGTTTATGATTATGAGTAATTGTTTATCTTGCCACAATGGTTGACCTACTTTTATGGTATGTTGAAGCCATACCAGGGGAAGATTGTCAACACATTAACAGCAGTTGCAAAATAGATGCCTGCCTAGGTGTTATCTGTGTAGCATTAGCAGAAATAATTATTTTACATCAAGTGATCGCTTTGGCTTGTTATGGTGTCACTGGAAATGAACTGGCCATATGCCAGGGTACTACTTACTGCCTGGTTTAATCATGACAGCTGGGTAACCAACTAACTGTTAATGGATGAACCTTCAGAGGTCATTTATGAAGGTCATCTGCAACTGATATTATGCAGATGAAACAGATGAATTTCACTGAGCCTGTCCATTTCACATACATGCGCTTTCTAGACTGTCATGAAAATAGTTTGGTGTCTTAGCATTGTCCTGCCTGTTATTCAACCGGGGTTAACCTCACTTTGCAGTATCTGATCAAGTGTGATCAAGCTGATCAAAAGCATTGTTAATAAGGGAATTTAGCATGTGTGCTCTGTCACGTAGGCCAAACAAGTGGTAGTTTGATGATTGTGCAATGATGTGTAACTGGTGTCACTTGTTTGCATAGTACCAACACCCAATGCTGTATTTTGTTATGGAGAATACGTGGATAGAACGTTGGTACTTTGTAACTATAAAAATGTGTTAAATTTTGCTTTGAAATTCGGTAACAAGACCAGGATATAACAAGAACGATAATCCCCCTTGCTTAGTGCCCTGCCTTTGCCATTCCATGCCATGGGATAAATCACTACCTTGTCACTGTCGAACCAAGTGGACTTTAGATTCACCTTGGTGCTTGACCTGTTTATCCCACGATACTGACAGCTAACAACTTCCAAAATTAATTTAGCTCAGAATTAGCCATATTTCATCTCTATGGGGGAATTGCTGGCATTAAATGACCTTGAACTCATTGCAAATAATAAGCATAATACACAGATGTGCTTCCATTTGTTTCCTAAATCAGGTCAAGTTAAATAGAACATCTGAGTTAAGGAACTTCAAGTACTGGCCGCACAGTGTCTGGCATAAATATCTGTTCCGCATTGACTAGGTCACTATTTGGACCTTCTTCGAGCAGGTACGAAACATTCTCTGCGTTTTTACCACAGCAGTGTGGACATCACTGGTTATGAACATGCCATTCTTTTTCACGTCTGCTATGTGAATACACGTGCGTGACAGAGGTTTGGGGCATTCTTTGTATGCAAAAATTCTTTGAATACAATCATTCATTGTTTTCTCAAATGTCAATATATCATGCATTTATTACTTCTATTCAAGAGTTGTATTGATTTTGCAAATGCATGACATGATTTTATATTTATCCAAGTTAGCTTTTGCACAAGTATCAGATTCAGGTATAGGCTGCTTGGAGTCCTTACTTGGATGTAGAAGTACTCTAATGAGGTTATACTTAGAAATTACGAAATTGTAGCGTTATCATAGGAAATCCCTTATTCAAGAAATGGGATCTGTGCCGAATGGCATGCAGTTCTATGCTGCATAATGTGAGGAGCAGGTTTTGTTTGTTTTGCTGTCATCTGTTTTGCATATGAAGCCTTGTGTACCTGACACTGGAAGTGCAAGGGCAATTATGACCTTGATGGTCCAAGCATTGTCTGTTGATGCACTAGGAGGATAAAAGAGTCAGCACATTACAGTGCAGTTTGTACAGTACATAGAATTATCTGCTATTGTGGAACTGGAAACATCTTATGCAATTGAAATATTGGTAAAAACCAGTTTGACAGACATGCTATATATCAGAAACTAACATGCCAGAAAAATTATATAGACATTCTCAAATGCTCCTAGTGCATTCAGTGGCCAGACAACAATCCTGAAATATGCTCACACACTGTCACATGGAAAACCATTTAAATAATACGAGAGCAAGACTTATTTCATTTTATCGACATACGTTCCAAAATATTTTTGACATATTTTTTTACGATCAACGTAACTTAGCACTGATGTTGCAAAGACATCTGTGGGTTTCTCCCATTGAGTGTATGATTTTTGACATCTTTATTATACCCCCTCTGGTGTTAGAGGATAATAGAAACTGCCCTTGATTTCACCTCGTCTGCATTTGTACTGGAAAAAAGACCAGAGTGTAAGTGAATCGTAAAATTAATCCCAATTGCCATGTCACAATCATTCTTGGTAACTGACGCCACCGTACTTGTTTTTTTGTGGCTGAGTCCGGTTCTTTAACTCATATGCCAGCAGATGATTTGGTGACGTAACAACTAGTCAATTACAGGATTGCTTTTTGCGGGTGAAAAAGTTACAAAAAGAACTGCAGCTTTGATCCAGGGGCTTATATCTGTCCTGCCCATCCTGACTGTCACACGTGTGTTGCTGTAAACAGGTAGTGCCATTTGCGAAAAAAAAGTAAGTGCAAAGGGAGATTATAAAATAGCCCAATTTTTAATTGGGGGTAGGTGTGACGTTTTGGACACCCTGTATATTAGCAGGTTCCGGTATGAAATTATTTCCTCAATTTTGGACACTTCGAAGCGTCCATGCCAGGGAAGGTCAAACAAAGTCAACTGACCTCGCGACAGAAGGACAACAGCTGGGGGTGTATTTTTGGCAATACTTGAAATAGCACCCTGTGATGTTGACCCAAATGTGCAGGATGCATGTGTACTGCACACAAAACCAGCTGACCACGTCATGTTGGTGTGAAACTGGTTGTAGGTGACCCCCCAGGTCATCCAAGTTCAGTTGTGCTCAATGGTCATTTGGGCAGTACGTTACGGGATATGCTATTTAGTTACGCCTTATGAAGTGGGTCCCCCCCCCCCCCCCC
>KZ538215.1:25949-103440 GCA_000934665.2 Catajapyx aquilonaris | reverse complement strand
CCCCCCCCCCCACGCCCACATACAGTACCATAGTTCTGGCAGTCACTCCAAAAAGGTGGTGCTTGTGAGCACGTGGCCATTGGGATCTACGGTAATTTTTTTTTTTGAAAATATTTGTGCATTTGTTTGTGTAGATAAGACGGTGCAACAACCGAGTTGCGAAATTTTTGCTGGGTATTTTTAGAATTTTGGATTGTTGTACAGGGTGAGGTCACTAGTGCCGTAGGGTTCGTCTCGGTATAATGAGTAGGTGCTAATGTCCTGCCAGCTTCACTGATAGTACGATGTGAAGGAATGACAGTTCAACCGGATCATCGGGGTGTCATGATGCGTATGTTTGTAATAAGCCGCTTACTAGTTGGCATTATTTAAGCAGCTTATGACGCGGTTTGTTCCCCCTGCGCGCACAGTTCATATGGAGACAATAATTGCAATTTTATACGCGGATATTATCGCCTTTCCAGTATGAATTACTTCGTTTTAGGTATGAGCCTGGTTGTTGTCATTTGCACCAGTTCAAATAACCGAAGCTGAACTGGAGCGAGGGCAATGGCAGTGTATGTACAGTGCTAGTACTGCTAGCGACATTTCCCGAAGCGGCAGACGTGCGAATCGAGCCGTGCGAGTAAGAAGAGGTAGGCCTTAGTGACGTCACTAAGGCCTACCATTTCTTACTCGCACGGCTCGTTGCACGTCTGCCGCATCGGAAAATGTCGCTAGCGGTATGACGCGATTAATGTCCAACACTACACAATTTATCATCAGTGTGAATATGGGATTTCATGCCCTGGTCTAATGGAAGTCCGCCCCATGGTACCTGCCAGGCACATGCTGTCCACACTGTTGACCAAAGAGATATACACGATTTCCCATCCCTCTCGTTTTATCATTGGTCGAAGCCCCTGACCCTATATGCATGAATAGATAATCTTTCCGGAGACCACATTATTTGTCAGCGTAGAGGCGCGTTTGACCCCTTGCATAAGCGACGTGTTTGTGGAGGCTGGACATCAGAGGGGGGGAATATTCTGGATATATGAGAGGGGGGTAGGGGATCAAGGGTGGGTATAGGCATACTAGGATTAGTGTGATTGAGCATTTTTGGGGCATTTGGAGAGAAGGAGAGGAATTGGAAGCATCATGGCGGCCAAACGGGGAGATGAAGACCGAAGAGCCTTGCTTTTGCATCAGGTTGCGGAGGATTGCATTGAACAGGCGGCTTTGTATGGGTAAGGGTTATTGGGAGTATAGGTTAATTGAAGGCATGTTTATGGGAGATAAGGGGGCGGTGGAGGAATGTTTTTGATTCACAGGCATCGCAGGAGTGTACTGTATACACATACTTTCAGGCGTATCTTATTATGTGGGTAAAGGTCATTGTACTCGATCAGCAGTTGGTAAACTGGGCACAAACACATTGTGGGGGGTGTTAAATGTCAGACGAAAACGGTGTTGATTTTGAGATGTACCAAGGTAATTGAGAGTTGTTCCTGACAATATTAGATGAAAATGTGAAAGTTCTCCGAGTAGGTGAAATCTGCGAAAAAATTGCAATGGCCACAGAAGGTTTCGTTTTTATGATAATTGCAGATGATGGGTAGAGCGGCATACTGTTCACGATGGGTAATCTTAATAGGATGAAAACGCGCGTAGGCATGGTTTCCCATTGTAATTTAGCCCATTTGATGTGTTGCAACGTTGTTCAACCATCATTTATTCTATTTAATATTACTTTCGGTGAAAGATGTGCAGCTCAAAAAATTGACCATCTTATATCATTGTCATGAAAATTATAATTATAATTTTGGCAGACTCTTTAATGCCCAAATTTTCTAACCCAGAACAGACACTTAAAAACTGAGTTTCACTTTTCCTTGTAATATTATCAGGAACAATTTCCAATGCCGCAAATTATTGTGGTATACCGGTACACATCAAAATCCATCCTAGAAGGGATTATTTACTCAGGAGGTTGATTGATTGAACATATTTGAATCCGTTGAATGGCACTGCTCTGTGGAGATATTTCAATGTACTAAAGATTATACTTGCACAGTGGATTATGGATTATAATTCCAGTCTATATCTAAAGGGTTCGGAATGCACATGATTAGTGGTGATCACACTGAATAGAGTAGATTGTCAGTGATAGTGATGTTATCATAATCCTGATGGAATATATGTAGGTGTCAGATATACCTGACAAGTGATGGTCATTGGTTATCACGATTACACGTGCCACTGAATTCAAGCCCTAAATGCCAAAAAAGCGTAATTGGTAATGACTAATGCAATTCTGCATAGTGATGAGAATTACATACCAAAAGCATCGTATTGAACAGACCAAGTCACTTGGACTTGAAAGTACCATAAGTATAAAACCCAGACATTCGTCGTAACAATTAGGCAGTTGTCGTAAATTACTGAATGCGTCATTACGACCTGAATGTTGCGTAAGAAATTAAGCCATGTCAGTTTCTCAAAAGTGGCTGTCTTGTAATTGTAGTACGAAGAGAGCATAGATTTATTTCGAACGTCAGACACTGATTTTGCTGATCTCTCCATAACGATTTATTAGGCAGTGATTTTTCATTGTGTTATGCAGTCACATCATTGAGGAAGTTTATAGTCACGAAGACGTCACCACAGTTATAGAATCACTTTTTTTTAAAGTGCAATGTTGCAATAGCGTGGTTATCTGCGTGCATGTTGACATTCCGGAACTAATTAATTGAATCCTGAAAAAAAAAAATCTTGATATGTTACAGAAAAACATATACTAATAATCTAGCTATAAAAATTGCCGCAATCCTACATGACGTAAATGAAACTATTTCATCACTAATGAGATCTAAAAAGGCAGTAAATGTGGGTCACATTTATTACTTGTGAAGTACTGGTGAAACAATTTATTGGTACAAGCGTTGATACCCTGTTTGAAGTGTTTTTCGGTCAATTTTACTTCGTTTTCAGTCATTCTAGGTCATTACACTGTATAAGAGTAGAAGTGTCAAGTAATTAATCTGGAGAGGGGTGTTAGCTAAATCGGGTATGTCCTAGTCGATAATCGACGGTTTATTGTGCCATTTACGCAGTATACACCGACTATAAATAGGTTTTGGCATGACCTGACCAAGGTTATATAGGACTAAGTTAGTGACTACTGCCAAGATGCTACACCTTATTGTTAAGTATGAATCAAATTAATCGTGAACATCAGAGTAGTGTAAAAATAAGTACCTGTTCGTCTGATGTAATATTGGGCAAGTACTTCTCACAGTATGGGCCATATGGTTGATTAACTACTTGATTTCAACCCTTTTTAGAGGCGGCAAATGATGTCGCAACACTTTGGGGAGGTGTGAGTGATATGTATCGCACATATGCTTGTTTACAAAAACTGAACTCGGTCTGTTATACACATCTGTTGTTTTGCGAAAAATAGTCGAGATGTTGATTCACACGGGGTTATTTAAATGTACAGTTTACAGATGGATGTAACGAAGGTCAGGGTTTTACAATATTATACATGTACAAAGTGCGCAATCTATACACAGAGCACCTGTACAGTGAAGTGAATTTAGGTTACGGTCGGTTTTCAGATGTACCCCAACGTAAGGTCAACAACATAAAAGCTGGCTCTATGCAAAATAGACTTTTAACCTTTCTATGAAGGTGAAATATCAAAACTTGCTTTAATACAGCTCACTGTGTAATTACACAGGAAGCACAGTTGACGAAATGATATAATCAAGAAGCGGAAAGGATGGCAACAAATAAAAATTTGCGTCAATGTACGATTGTAAAGTGTACACAGGATTATATTCAAGGCATTTTCTTGTCTTTTGCCGCCTATTTTGCGGGCCTTTATTGGTTTGAAACGGCTCCTTTTGTAAATAGTAGTGTTTATCAAAGTTGCGAACCCATATAAGCGTATTGACCGTACCTGAGGTGGCTGATGTGTGGACTTCATGTGTCTTGAGTCTACACCTCGTGTTCAAAAGGTGGGTTTGTTTTGTTGGGAGGCCTAAGACAAAACGAGAGGAAATGTTAGATTTATTTGATGATGTGGGTCTTCACTTAGATATTGGTAAGTCATTTATAGACATTCTTCAACTGGGCTCTGACAATGGTTATATTGTGGATGTCACTGAACATCCTGCCTGTATACCGAGTAAACTTCATAATGTTAAAATATTTTTATTGTTTGACTGTTTTCAGCCGTGAAAGACCTTCAATCCTGTTTTGTCATATTGTTAACTCGCATAGGTGATAGCTGCGTATTGTAGTTATGAAGCACAGACCATCTAAGGATGCAGACCCATGTTATAGATTGGAAAAAAGCGCAAGGAAAATATCTTAATATGCGCCAGTTGGAGGGATTATCAAAATAGGCCACAGTGATACTCGATGAGACGTCAACCGAACTTTTTATTGCAACATCTAGATAAATGTTTTGTTGTAAGATGGGAAAAATAGAATGAAGTATGTTTTCTTCGACAGCCACAAAACATTGTTGTTCCTTCTGCTGCTTTTGTTGTTGTATGTATAGGATTTAGCATTTTCCGACACTCCACAATGTACATGATCTGAGTAAAGTTGTTGGAGCATCTAATCAAGGTGCAGTTTAATTTTAATTAGACTCTTGGTACATACTAACTTGCAATGTCTGTAGTGACCTCATATCTCCCATGAAATTGGTTCCGAGAAGGTTTTTATGCCTTTATTACTGGGGTTTTCCAACGCAAATCTGTATTTACTCCTGCAAGTCGCAATATAGATTTGAGAAGTTTTTTTAAAAACGTTTAATTGACATGTAATAAAATTATACCTCTTTTGACCTCCACAAATGACACGTTATTTATTATATCGGATTAAACGCATAAGATATGAAAGTGATCCAAACAACAAAGGCGCAATCAAACCTAGTAGAAGAAATACAGGCATGTCATCAGATCCTTATTGCAAGTCCTGTTAATTCTTCTTCACATTGAAGTTGCCTTTGTTGAAATTGCGCAACATTCGAAGATAAAAGCAGACACAGCACTGCATCGATCCTCTCGTAAACATGTCGACCTCCTCCAATGTGTCCATCACCCTGGTATTTTTTTCATATGAATCATCGGTTCGATCTTCATCGTAGTTGGGAGCAAGGTTTCGACCCAATTGCAAAATTATGCCGACCCTTTTTTTTGTGTGCGAAAATACGATATGAGGAGATATGTACTGGGTGTGACAAAAGCTCCATTAGGTCCGAAGTTGCTAGTTTTAAAATAATTTTGATGTCACGTCCATGTTTTCAGTAATGCAGTATGACAAATATCAGTTTCCGGTATGCCTTGCGGTTTTGTTTATCGCGAACCACGTCACAACCTGTACCAAAGGCAATGGTGTACCGCAGTCTTCATACCAGTTGGAAGCTGTATTTAAGACGATTGACCCAAAGGTCGATGGCTGATCGGGCTGACCTGACAGCACTGGAAGTAAGTGTGTGTACACACCGTATATTCCCACACTTGAACTTGAGCATTTATCGCCATGCATTTAGTCGGGTGCAACGTTAAGCTGTCCGGAGATGTACGGGGTCGTCATCCTGTTATCAGTTCTTCTAATGTCATTACATCATGATCCCATTAATCCACCTTTAAAAAAAACTAGCGCATGTCATGTACGAATTCCAAAGGTCCGTGTGACGTAACTGTTGCAGATGATTTCCGTGACCTGCAGAATATGTTTTTTTGGGGTAATTAGATATAAAGGGCATATCTACGATCTAGACTGAACATGCTATGGGTTAAATGATATGGTGTGCACTGCGTCGTATTTTTAAAGCATCATGCTAAGCCATAGGAAGTGCGTGGTTTACTGTACGAGAATTCACAACACTGCCGTTGAAAAGAATAAGGGAATAAAATATTACAGTATGGTACGGTACTTGGCGTATTTTTATAACCCATGGAAATATACAGTTATAATAATGTGAATATATTAATATAAGTAGCAGGTACTATTTTCGAAATTATACTGAGGCGATGGGTACGTCTAGAGTGAAATCAAATGGTGGCTAAGTGGTACCTTATGAATTTTTAATAGCAGGTATATATGGGGGCTCTTCGAAAAAATTCTAAATTGGAACTATTTTTGATTAAATGGGACATACACTAATTGGTTTCGCTGTATCCAGGGTCTGTTTTTGATGGCAACTCAACAGCAGGAATGAGCATCTCGAGAGAAATTCTAATGAGCGACTATATATCCAGCCTTACGAAGGTTTCAGAATCTTCGAGGACGGCGTTGCATTATTACCTAATAATTACCTTAATGCGATATAGACTAACTGAATTACTAGCATGTAGGCCAAATCATACACTATCCGTACAGCAGACGGTCTAGACGTAACATTTGCATGCCGGAAACACTAGTCCGTTAAAATCCTTGGGAATTGCGATGTGTATATTGCATACATATTTTTATTTTGGTGGGTAGGGTTCTACGCATAATTAGATTTAGTCACACCGTACCTTTTGAACTCAGGGATTGGCCAGAGGAGATCTGGAGCCGGGAACGTAATCATTGAATGAGGCTTTGGATTAGCATAGCCTTCCCTGGGGGATTTGTGCGTATCTCTCACCTAGCTGCCGGCAGCAATAAGGAGGTATATAAGCAAGTGACAGCCACCATATATCGTATTTTGAGAGCTGACCGTGCAGCTAAGAAGAGCTTGGTTATTACTTGCGGTAGGTCGCATATATGTACAGTGTTATGTAATTATTAAATGTAGTGTTCGTTATATTTCTAGTTATATTTCTAGGATATTGTATATTTTGAGTTGTCTGTTCGTTGCATATTTCGAAATGTTTTCATGGATTGAGCATTGAGGGTACACAAATGAGCTCTTTGTTTTCATATCTACCTAGCAAGAATGTCATTAATAGCAGGGTCGTTGACAATATCTTTGCGGGCCAGGAATAAACCTATAAAAGTACCATACCCCGTTGAGACATCCAACGAGGTGATAACATTACATTGCATTGTCGCAAGCTTTTATTAAGACATGTCGCAATCGGTATATTTATAAATTTCCATACTGCACGTGCTGGAGACCAATATCGTTATTAAATGGCTGTAGCTTTACGAGATAGGCTGTTGTTGTACTCGGAACATCGGAAGTGCTGAGTGATAAACAACCACAGGCGCATACATATAATAACACGCATGCAAACATATGCTCGAGTATCTCATTGTCAGTGTCCCACTGACACCCTACATAATTATTTGTGTGACCCACATTGGGAAAATATTTGCGTGCAAAAGTGTGAATTAATGCATGGGTCAGTGTCCGGCCAGCTATTTTATGACCAGTGCATGTAACCCTTTGGTGGTGAGTATTCAGTGTGGCTGAATTGAGCAATATATTTTGAGACGCAACAACTTGGTGGGAAATCATGAATTACGTACAGTACAGTACAGTGTGTAATTTTCTGAATGGGAATATGGGATGCGAAATGTAAGAATTGGGCGGATTTATATACAACGTTACATCAAATTGAATACGGGTTTTATGGGAATATGTGTCATGCAACCTGCAAGCGTGCGTTGTGTCTAGTAATGAGTATTCATTGCTGGAAAAATTACAAGCAGACTTACATAATTAAATAGTTTTTTTATGGCCTTGTGGCAGAATCTGGCTCGTTGCACATGTTAAAGGGTGATTTCTGCTGGGTGCAAATTCGCATTTGTTGCATATTAATTACGTGATAATTATGTACGCGTAATTATACCTCAAGGAAAAACTTGTGTAGGGATGTACTACAAGTGGTGCAGAAAAAGGCGCATCTGGCGGTTATTTTTCAATTGATAGGACTTCTATCGTGGTTATTACAGTACGGTACGGTATTTGTAAAGAGGAGGAAACTGGATGTATGATTTAGTAGGATATCGTAATGCGCAATTTGTGGCAGACGGTGAATCACGTGGTGTACAGTTGCGTGGATTGTGTTTGAACGTGTTGCAGACGTTCATTTGAATACGGAGTTTTTTCGAGGAAATATTACGACATTAACCTGTAGAAACTGGATATCTTTCAATGAATAGTTGAAAGAATTTCCTGCACAAGTTGACGTAGATGTTGAGTCAGTACATATGTTTGGCAGAATATTTCAATTCGATGATGAAATTGGCAGGGGTCTAGGCGAAACTTTTTTTCGGGTTCAAGGTCACACGAGATTAGGTGAATGTGGGAGATTTGAATGGACCGTGGGTATTTGATGAAATTGGTAGCACTTTTTCCAAAAAAAAAATCATGAATAGTAATTTCTGATGCTATTTCAAACATTTCGGGGCGGCTGCCCCACCCCCCTGAATACGCCACTGAAATTGGCATACTGACCAAGGTCACGGCGACTATACTGACCTTTCCACATTCGGCAAAATTTCGTCAACTCTTTTCATGACCTCTGCATCATCAATGGCGTCATTACACACTGCCCTAGTTAACATGGGGTCATATGTTTCTCTGGCATTCGTCCTTTGCTGCATTTTTTTTTTTTTTGGGACTTAGAACGTGTTGGATTCGTCACTGTGCATTATCAAGTGACGAGCGCGTGTTTTTAGACCCTGGGGGGTGTGTGCTGCTGGAGGTCACATGTGACCGAGCTCAGCTGTTGAGTTCTCTCCAGGGGATCTCATTGTGAGTGTTTTTAGCTGTAAACAATTCCATTATTTGCAACAAACATAAATAATTTAATCATATTGTGTTTCCCTTTTAGCCATAATAGCTATTTTTAATGTTAATATATAATGCCCTCCCCCTGAGCGCCCAATTTGAGTGTGATGTAAAGGTTTTGGCCATGGTTTTGACGGTCAGGATCAAGGTTGAAAAACAGTTGGATGTCAGACTCCGTTTGAAGCAGTTGTCAGTTTATGCCTGTGTTTTTCGCTCTATAATTATCGTTGTTGATTTGAGCGTCCTTTTGGACCTAACTTGTTTGGCACCAAATTGGCGACAGTTCATGGCATTTGTCCCATGCTTGTGAACTCCCAACGTAAAAATTGAGGACTGGTACCAAACAGTTTCATGTGAGATATCTGGGAGGTTAATGGTGCAGAGGGACTGTGGTAGGTTTGTTTTGATCTATTTTTGTGCAGTTGCATGTGTGGAAAAACAGGGTTGGTGAAAATCAGAAAGAATTGAACTATGTACCATGGTTCAATGTTGTGATGTAACTAGTGTGTTTTTCGTGGTAAAAATAACCTATTGAATAATGTACATGCGGAGGATTTTTGGACATCACGTGGTGCATCTATGGATTTGTAGTAGTGTGTCTGAAGGAGTTTGGCAGTTATTAATGTACCTGGTTACTTGCATAAGTGCACCGTGTAGCTACTGAAAAACAAGGAATTAGTGTGGTACACTGTTATTGCTTACAGAGCAAATAATGAGTGTCTGATGATGATTACATCTTGCAGATCTCATCCCGAAGGTGACGCCAGTGAGGGGATTCGGCTCATGGATTCGCAAGAAACTCAACCCCATCTTAACAATGGCAGCCCAGTCAAAGAAGCGAACTCCGGATGTCCTGGATCTCCAGGAAGCACCGTCATCAAGGTTGACAAGCTGTACTCACAAGTGTCTTTTAACAAGGCCTTTTCTTACACTGAACCTGAGCAGTTAGGTAAGTGTGATGGGAAAATATTGATGTATGATAGATTTGCCTGATTATTTATCATGTGCAATGTTCCAGGACTGAAAGACTCGCTGAAAAACAAACTACGTGACTCGTGCCCAAACCGACCTTGCGATGCCGTGTATTCGATCCTGCCAGTAGTCAAGTGGCTTCCGAAGTACAGGTGGAGAGAAGATGTGGTTAGCGACTTGATTGCGGGATTTACTGTGGCAGTCATGCACATTCCTCAAGGTAGGTATTATAATGATGAAACATTGATGAATTTGAAGGCTAAATCACATTTCACCAACAGGAATGGCATATGCCCTCCTAGCAAGTGTGCCTCCGATAGTTGGAATTTACATGGCTTTCTTCCCAGTGCTGGTATACTTCTTAATGGGAACCTCAAGACATGTTTCAATGGGTAAGTAACTATCGCAACGTGGACAAGGGTCAGTTCCACCAGTTGTCGAAGAAGGCAGCCTGTCACATTTACTTGTTCAGTTGTGCCTTAAAATATTGCCTTCTACAACAGGTACTTTTGCTGTCATTTGCCTCATGACTGGGAAACTAGTGACACAGTATAGCAGACCAGATACAAGTGACATGCTTCAAACAGACAACCCATTACTTCAAAACAGTACTGATACAGGTTACTACACAGCTGTGCAAGTTGCAGGAGCAGTGAGCATGGTTTGTGGACTTTGGCAGGTAATTGTTATTCATTATATTATTATGGGAAATTATTGCGATGAAGATGTAACCAAGAGTGAAATAATTTCAGGTGGTTATGGGTTTGTTGAGACTTGGTTCCTTAAGTGTGGTTCTGTCAGAGGTCCTCGTCAGTGGATTCACAACAGGAGCTGCAGTTCATGTGTTGACTTCACAAGTGAAAAACATGTTTGGAATCAAGATTGAGAGGTTCAACGGTCCCTTGAAACTTATTTATGTGAGCATAGCCAATTTTGGCACATAAGCAGTAAGTTTTAAAAGTAAATTGTGGAGTAATATATTTAAATTGCTTTTCAGACGTACATTGAGTTTTTTAAAAGAATACAGTACACCAACATTGCAGCAGTAATTACTTCTGTGATTACAATTGTGGTTCTAGTCATCAACAATGAAGTGATCAAGGTACACATCTCGAGCAGAATGTCAGGGAGTTTGTTTTTGCTACGTTACTGATAAGTTCTCTTTTTACAGCCACATGTGAGTAAGTTTATGAAGTTTCCTATACCAATTGAACTGGTAGTGGTGGTCATCGGAACTGTTGCTTCAAGATATGGTGCTCTTGAAAGCACATACAATGTTGTGGTTGTGGGAGAGATTCCTACTGGGTAAGCTTTCAGAGCATAAGTAGTGACCTTCCTAAGAAGTTGTCTTCCATTTCCAGAACAGTATACTCTTGAAAATTTCTGCAGTGGACATTTTTTTGCTATGTCCAAGGTACAGGTTTTATTGTAAACAACAAAGTGTTATGCAGGCATATAATTATGGCAATGTTGTTTTTGTCTTAATGTTATGACTGTAGGATGAACAGTATCATGCACCCATTTTGCTAAATTTAATACCTTTCATCTGGTGTTCATTGTACACAAAACATTGCAAGGGTATTTTCTGATCTGATCAACTCGAATTTGTCCTTTAGATTGCCCGAACCTAATGTACCTGCGTTTGACCTAACCGTTCAAATCATCGGAAGCAGCCTGGTGATTGCAATTGTCGCATATGCCATTTCCATTTCCATGGCCAAGATATTTGCTCAGAAATTAAAATATGAAGTGGATCCTAATCAAGAACTACTTGCACAGGTAATTTCTTCATGTGATGTGATGTTTGTGGCAATTGATGTTCAATGTGGGAAGTGACGAGATCAACATAATTGTCACAAGTTGTTTCATTTTTATAAATAAGGAACATTTGGTGCTTTGACATTCTCAGGGCATATTTTTGTACATTTTATGTTGTGCAACTGGAGCCTTCTGCTGAAAACTGGAAGTTATAAATTGCTGCACTTGCTTTTTCAGGGTGCATCAAATATATTTGGATCATTTTTTGGGTGTGTCCCAATTGCTGCATCATTATCAAGAAGCTTAATACAACAGACTGTCGGAGGAAAGACTCAGCTCACCAGTATCTTCTCCTGCTCAGTTCTTCTTGTGGTGCTGCTCTGGATAGGACCTTTCTTTGAAACTCTTCCTGATGTAATTATCATTCATCATTTGGGAAGTCTTACAGCCTCGTCACGGTCTATTTATATTTAAAAAAAAAAAAAAAAATCTTACATTTTTAGGCTGTCCTGGGTGCCATTATAGTAGTGGCTCTCAAAGGCATGTTCATGCAAGTTGCGGACCTCAAAACAGCGTGGAAAAAGTCGGTGTTGGATGCTGTCATTTGGATTGTAACATTTGGTTCAGTTGTAATCCTCGACATTGATTATGGCCTTGGAATTGGTGTTGTGGCATCACTTCTTTCCATCATATACATTAATCAGTTCCCCTACACATGTGGAATGGGTGTTGTTCCAAATACTGATGTCTACCTGGACTTGTCAAAATACAAAACAGTAAGTGTTTTTCTATGCATTATTAACATGCAGTGGAGTGCAATATATTAATGACACCATTAAATATATCAATAACTTGCAGGCTCAGGAACTTCCAGGAATTAAAATCATCCATTACTCGGGAGGCTTGCACTTTGCCAACTCTGAAAACTTTAAGTCGTCAGTTGCCAACATCACAGGTCTCAGCCCTAAAAAGATGCTTGCCTTAATGTTGAAGAAGAAGAAGCAAGAAGAGAAGGCAAAGAAGGCAGCAGAAGGAAGTGTTTGTAATGTATGTAACTAACGATGTAGTCAAGAGTGACAATCATAATGTAACTCTGATTTTTTAATTTAGGAGACTTACGGCTATGTGGGTCCTTACACAGAGGATGAATGTGAGCAAAAAGGTGACGGTGCAGGTGACCACCCTGCAATCACTGAAGTCAACGGCAATATAATGCACCCCATACAGTGCATGGAGGAGGGGTCACTTGGTGTGGCGGTATGGTTGCTTTACAAGTGGATCTCTAGCGTGAAATTTTATTTGACATTAATCTATTTACACCATGTTTTCAGGTCCAGTTTCTCGTCCTGGACTTTTCAGCTCTTAGTTTCATAGACCCTTCTGGGGTGAAAACCATAAAATCCGTAGCAGAGGATTTTAACTCAGTCAACATACAAACAGTCATTTCTGGATGCTCAGGTCAGTGGATCGCCATGAAAGTTATACTTGCCATTGGCTGAAAGTTGATAATGTGACCTTTTTATTAATTCCAGTTCCTGTCTGCAAAATGTTTGAAAAGTGCAACCTATTTTCATCGTCGTTTCCTGAGTCACAGGTCTTCCCTGATCTGCATAATGCAGTGGCCTACTGCCTTCAAGAAAAAGTCATAGTTCCAGAAAATTCCACAAAATTCTGAACCCTGCCTGTCGAGCTAAGCAGTTCTGTTCCACAGTACACATATATTTCTTGTTTCATCACCTGACTGGCAAGCATGTCTCAGTATTAGTAAGATGTGACGTGGCTGTTCTAAGTCCGTATTAATATGAGTATTTGTAAATAATAATCTGGACACGTCCCGATGACTGAGACTGACAACTGGTTGATTTCATGTAGTGGTTGATTTGGCTCTCAGCTTGCACATTAGGCATTTTAGACTGATGAAACTTTTATCCATGGCAAGAAAGTCGATGTTCTGGTACTTATTTTTGTAAGCGTGTCCTTCGAGTCGCTCGTATTGGTGCCATAAGTTTTTGTCAAGAGTGAGCTCAGGGTGGAATTATTTATAAGGGAAGAATTATGGTTTGGATGCAAGAAGAGAGATGTTATAACTTACGAGAATGTGCAGTAAGGCATCAATGTTATTGTCATTATCACACTATGATAAGGCACACATGCTTCAAACGTGGCCACATTACTGTTAGCGGCATATAACATGGTGTGGTGTTGAATGTGTAGGTATATGGCAGGGGCGTCTTTGCTTACATGTTGATTGTTGTATGTTTTTGTTTGAGGTGCTTTGCACATTTATCACGTACAATTTAATTATTTCTGATAGTTGAGCGTGAATGGAGGTTGGATGTTTTGTGAATGCCAATGTCTGAAAGGAAAATGGAATATTTTAATATGAGTATTGTTCCTGAAACTTGCAAAAAGAAGCATTCGATTGATCCAAACCTATTTTTCCAGTGTGTTTTGAAGATATAGAGTATGTAGTAATGCCATTAAATGGTGTGAATTCTAGTAGAGTTTATAATCACTTTCATCTGTGATATTAGTTACATGTTTCAAGTATTGTTCCTTCACTGTATTTATTACACTTTAGCAATAATGTACATTCGAATTTATTTAGTGAAAATTAGAGTTGTACAACATTAATAATAAACTCTGCCTGCATAATGCAGCCATGTTGACACCCTTACTTGTCGTTTCATTTGGGACTTGTCTTGCAGTGCATAAGGGATGCATGGCATATTACGAGCGCTTCCAGGGAGAAGCCCTATGGTCATCACAGGAAATGGATGCCCTCCTGAGAAATTGTCAATCAAATTGACCTGCCTGGGCACTTTGATTTTATGTCCCATTGACAGGGAACTTCTCTCAACAATTTCACAATTGTCTTCAGTACTGCTATTATTGGCTGTTGCTTAGAGATACATTTAGGACACACCAGTACTGCACAACCTTGACCTCACCACAACGCATTCACACTGTCTTTATAGTAAGCTAGAAGTATCAAAAATATTATCATATTTCACTGCCGTAGGTTGCAACTACTTTCTCTCCGATGTGATGCCTGTATGACAATTACTTATGGTTTGCTGATGCAGAGTGGCACTCTCCAGCTCATCCCTGTAAAGTATGTAGTAACATGTAAACCGATATATTGCAACTGCCGCTAAGTAAGGGCATGGTGTCACTAGTGTTACGGTACATTTTTAGTTCCATTGTTGGATATTGTTGTGCCCGTTCCAGTATGTAGTATAGTAACATAGTTTGGGTTGTTTCTGAGCTAGTTTTGGTCACTCCATTGTTATTACTATGTGCCTGTGACAGCTAATGTCCAGGCTATGCAAATATGTCACACAGTACTTGACAAAATTCACAGGTCGTTGGTTGTCATTATTTCTTTGTGGAAGGTTTGAATTTTTAACTTCATGTATCAAACTTCAAAGTGTTTCCTGCTAATGGAAATAAAAAAATTAAATAAATGTAAGTAGGACCTGCTTGAAATAATAATACATTTGTCTTTTAATAATGTCAGAATCTTCAAGATAATTCCAGGATCCAAGCTGTAACGACTGTGACGCACTGATTGACATTGATTTTTTTTTTCGTTCTTCACTAATATCAGCCTACTAATTCAAATCTTCCAGTCGAAATGGCTGCAAGAAACAAATACATACAAGACTCAGCGACTCATGCTAGAAGATTTAGCAAAGGCTCAACAACAAGTGACTACACAGTCATTTTTCAAGGGGAAAAGTGTATCTATCATCAAGCAAAAATGGAGGAAGTCTATGGTTACACTAGACCGAAGGATAAAGGTGAGTCAGGTTGAAAAGAGTAAATTGACTATACTGTTTCATGATACTTCAGGTCCCAGAAACAGAAAGTGACTTGGAGGAATTGGAATCTAATTTGCTCATATTCCATCCCACAAACCATGCAGTTTATAACCGAGCTCTGCGCATTCCTTTTACACTTGCAGGGCTCAGAGAATTTTTTAGAGACAGACTTGAAGATTGTCCCACAACATCTTGCGATGCAATATATTCCATGTTTCCTGCAACCAAATGGCTTCAATCTTACAAATGGACAGATGACCTGACCCATGACATTATTGCCGGATTCACTGTGGCTGTTATGCACATTCCTCAAGGTATTAACCATGTTGTAAAAATTTTCCAAATGTCAATATTCAACTCTGTCAATGTCTAAACTTCCAGGAATGGCATATTCCCAGCTAGCATATCTGAACCCCATTGTTGGGATTTACATGGCTATTATTCCTGTTCTTGCATATTTCTTTATGGGAACATCTAGGCACGTGTCACTTGGTGAGAGTATTACAATTATTTTTCTCAATAATTGTTGTCACTGAGAGGTCTTTTCAGGTACTATGGCTGTTGTATGCCTCATGACAGGACAAATTGTCATCCAGCATACAGGTACACCGAATGAAGAGAATGGCCAGGAGCATTATACACCTGCACAAATTGCTGGAACTGTTTGTTTCATTTGTGGTGTTTCTCAGGTAACTTGAGATACTTATGTGAGTTTCAGTTTTGTGAATACCATTGGCATCATGGTACTACTATCATTGCATTTTGTTATTACGTGATGTTACGACATCTGGCTTGATCGCTTCTAGTAAGTTAGAGCGTGGGTGAATTGTAACAGTTACATTTCAGGTAATAGCTGGTGCACTGCACATTGGCAAGTTGAGCATTGTATTGTCTGATGTACTTGTCAGTGGGTTTACGACAGGAGCAGCAGTGCATGTGTTCACTGCACAAATGAAAAACTTGTCTGGAATTGAAATTAACAGATTCAGTGGACTGTTCAAGATTTTCAAGGTATGTACAGTACACTTTAGTAAAATGTTAAAGGGGAATCTGTTATATTCATATTGAACGCATGATGTCTTGAATTTCAGACTTACATAGACATGTTTGGAAAAGTGAAGCAGACAAACCTAGCAGCAATCATTATATCCTTCATCTCTATTAGCATCATTGTTTTCAACAATCAAATCATGAAGGTTAGCACCCTTTCTCACGCAGTAGAAAAGTAGTGCAACCACTCGTGTATTTTCAGCCTTATGTAAAGAAAGTGACAAACTTTCCCATCCCAATTGAACTGGTCGTTGTGGCAACTGGAACAATAGTGTCGCATTTTGGAAACTTACCGGGTAACTTCAACATAGCTGTTGTGGGTAACATTCCTGCAGGGTGAGCCCCACTTTAGCAAAAACAACTGCATAAATTATTTATTTTAATTAATTTTATAGTTTTCCTGATCCAATCTTGCCAAGATTTGAACTCATGCTACAAATTCTAAGCAGTAGTGTGATCATTGCCATTGTCAGTTACACCATCATGATATCCATGGGAAAGATTTTGGCTCAAAAATCCAACGAATATTACGAAGTGGGTCCCACTCAAGAGCTAATATCACTGGTGCGTAAAATCAAAATGCTAATTCTACCTAAATATTTGCACTTTTTTTTTTTTTTTGCAGGGCTTTTCAAATCTGTTTGGTTCATTTTTTGGCTGCATCCCAGTTACTTCTTCTTTGTCACGAAGCCTAATCCAACAGAATGTAGGAGGAAAGACTCAACTTGCCAGCATATTTTCCATTATCTTATTACTCCTGGTCGTACTATGGATAGGACCCAGTTTTAAAGCCCTTCCTCTTGTAAGCTTACCTTTTCAGTTCTAAGGTACTCTATTAATCCTTTTCTATTTCCAGTGTGTCTTGTCCTCCATCATAGTCGTGGCATTAAGATCCATGCTGATGCAGGTCACTGACTTAAAGGAAGCCTGGAAAAAGTCACGTTATGATGCATTTATTTGGATCGTGACCTTTGCTTCAGCTGTCATACTGGATATTGAGTATGGTCTTATATTTGGGGTCACAGCCGCACTGTGTACTATATTATGCAGGAGTCAGTCTCCGTGTGTGACAGTGGTAGGAGTGGTTCCAGACACTGACTTTTACCTGGACGTGGAATGTTACTCTTGTGTAAGTGTATTTTTGTGCGTGAGAAGAGCAGTAGGTTCAAGATGTTTTTTTTGCAGGCCAAAGAAATTTCAGGATATAAAGTTATCCGTTATACAGGTAGCTTACATTTCATCAACACTGAAAAATTTAAACGCTCTGTGTACAGACTGACAGGGGTCATGCCTAAGCAGATACTGGCTCTTCCTTCGGAAGCACATTCTGATATGGACTTTGTGGTAAGAATTAATTAGGTGTTGGTAATAAACACACACATTAGTCTAATACATCTATTGGTACAGTGTTTAATACTGGACTTCGCAGCGTTAACTTTTGTGGACCCTGCTGGAGTCAGTGGTATTAAAGCTATTGAAGATGAATTCAATGCTATTGGTGTACACGTGGTCCTGACAGGATGCTCAGGTATAGTGCACAGTATTGAAATACCTGGCTTTTATAATATAGGCTACAATGTCATTACAGCTTCTGTCCTGCAAATGATGGAAAAGTGCGATCTGATGCCTAATTTGGACAAATTGCAATTATTTCCCGACCTGCACAGTGCAATGGTTTACTACAATGCTGTATGAACTATTTATTGTCATTAATAAATGGATTCTTAAAAATTGTGTCAAGTTTAATAGTAACAGGGTCGACTATAATCGGCCTTAATCTTGATCTGTTGCACTTGAGTAAAGAGAAACACTCATGTCACACCATTCCAGATAGACCCAGCCCGATGAAGATTGCGTGGTTTAACCCATTTCTTCAATATAGGTCTGTTGGCATGCATCGGAGCCATATGATAAGACAAGCTATTGGGCAGTTTTGATTCTCCTTCTGAGTAGGCAACCCACACTTCGTGATACGTCCGAAAGCATGGTGTCGGGTACATTATTATTGGACAAGTAAGTAATTATTGTTGTTTATGTAAGTGGCATGTACTGTACATGCTAGTGTCATTGTGATTATATATGCAGTCCACAATGCGTGTATGATGTCGTGAATCAGTAATAGTGATATCGTCCTTCGAATGTCGTATCCTTCAACAAGGGTACTCAAAATATACAGTATAGGCGTATAGCAGGTTACAAGGCGCTGAAATGATTAATCCTAATGTCAAGATAGCAGTCATGATGATTGACGACAATAACGATTCGCATACTGTTTATTGCGTAACGATCATTCTCAGAAAATGCGCAATTAAAACTTACCTGAACTTATTCATCTCCCACGCGAACTGATGGGGTCAAACGAGGTTATGACAATCGGTGGACTTTCACCTTGTTCGTGCAAACCAATTGCACTAGGCATTAACAAGGATTATTCATAGACCCAACTTGTCTCATCACTTTGATACACCATCAAGGTGATGTGAACTGTGGAATCATATGATAATGTGCTAATTTAAATTAAGTGAGTCCGGGGGTCCTCTTCTATATTTTTAAAAAGAAAGCATTATGTAGGTTATCCACTCACATGCACCGCGAAAGAAGACTTGTTGTCCATCTAGAGGAGAAAGTAGCTTAAAGCTGCAGGGGGGTCTAGATTGGCCTGACTTTCTTTATCCCCTTGCCTTGGGGAAGGTCTAGCTAGGAACCAACCTCTAGTTGGCACCAAGCATTATACATACCAGCGGGTGTTCTCCTGGACAACAAAGTTGGTAATGTTCGTGACAGACGTCCGGAATTGTTGTAAACATGTGGACCATGCTGGAGAGAGTGGTCAGGTAAGGACACATCTGGTGTACCCCCATGTGCCTGGAAGCTAATCAGCAATTAACATTTTTATCTGGGGGTCAGCTACATGTAATCCTGTCAAAACCAGAAATGTACCAGTTCGAATAGCCGTTTAGGGGGTGTGTAAATAGAAACATTTGGCAATTGCATTGTTTGGAGAGAGGTCAAGTGTCAAAGGGATCAATCTGGGGAATTTTATCAGGGTGTTGCTTTTAATATATATGAGACGGGATCATCAGACAGAAGAATCATCCCCGTCAATTTAACCGTCCATCATATGTTTTGATATGGGAACAATAGCATTATACTTATGTCGACGCAGCTTTTATTCGGTGCTCAATGCGCATATCGGTGGAGAATCGGCCTAATACGAATTTTCACACTTTCACCCTTCCTGCAACGGGGCACAAATTGGTTGCAGTTTGTGAAAGTATGCATTTGTTACATAATGTGTACCTCCCAATAAAGCATTAATACATTCTCATACAGCAAGTACTATATACTGCGACACTATTACACTCGATGTATTGAATGCCCATTGTTTTGTCACCATCACGAATGGCAGATGGCAAATCGTGAATCTGCATTTTGAAATCCAGACTTATATTTAAAACTAACCGCAATCAAGAGGGTGTGGCGGTGGCATACTTTCCTTGAGAAAATCGTGTTATTCACTTTAAATTTTTTTTTTCGCTCCAAAAATGATGACATCACAATACTCCTGGCGTAATGCCATTCCCGTGAATGTCGCGATTATCGCATTTGATACCGATCTTTCGCGAACGAAGGTCGTACATCACTGCTCTTTAACTATGAGGTAAGTAATTTGCAATTTTTCTGTACGTTTAGGGATTAACCATCCCTCATTAAGCAAACACGTTGGTCATCTTATCAATCTGGTAATCTAAAGTTTGTGATAGATTGTTCAGCTGACTTGCAAAATATACTTTAGCAAGGTCAGTTCTTTTATTGTACATACTAGAGTTAGACGTACTGTATGCTACGTCACACTCGCAACAGTGATCGCGACTCCGCCTCCCAACAGCGCTAATTATCCTCCAGCATCTAACCCCTACCAGTCGTACCACCCACTCACTACTCACTATTACACCGCATATACCACACAGTGCAGGTCACGTGAGTTGATTCCGGTTCGTATATCGACGCCACATAAAACTCAGTTCATGACTTGGGTACTTGAGAGTTCCGCGATGGTCACTACCAGGGGCTGTTGAAGTTGACCACCGAAGACACACTGAGGATCAATGGCGTATGTAGACTAATGCATTGTAAATCATCCTAATAGGCTCTTATCTTGGAGATATTGCAAGTATGTGTGATAATGGCTACATTAAAAAGCAAAATTGTAGTGCATGCCATTTTTTTGTGCGTACATTACTGACACTGCGTAACGACCACAGGAAATTACAATGCAAATAAGGCTTCATAAATTCTGCGAACCCGACTCTTGTCATTGCAGATTTTACAGCCACGTCCTTGTTGGGTTCATATTGCAAACTGCGTCAATTTTGGCGGAAAGGATAAAAGGGCAAGGACTGGGTATACCGCAAAAAGTACATATTTCAAGCTCATATTGAAACCTTATTGCCTCAGATAAGCAGTAATTGCTCTCCTCCCCTTATCGACACGAAATGTCTTGACGCAATAATTGCACATGAATTGGTCAAGGAAACACCTACTCATTGCATTTAGATCAAACCCTTTAATTTATTCGCACGCACATCCTGTATAGACTAATTCGCAATTACCAATTTTTCCCACATCCATTTCACTCAATATTTGGTATTAGACTCTATGTGGCAGTAACACATTCGATTAGTTTCCTAACCGATTGATAACTTATTTTTAGTGCCATTCCGATAACACACAATGGCATTCAGGTATCCCTTTCTGATCGCATGCGCCCTTGCACTGTACCGGCTGAAGTTGGGCAACATGTTCTCATGCCCCAGCATGCTGTTGACGCACCCACCGCGGGTAAACAAAATGACTGCAAACGTGCAAGGAGTGAGATAAACAAAAAATTGCCAGAAAATTGGAGCTGGCCTTCAATGCGATTTTTTAAAAATGCGGCAGGGTTTGTCAAGGGTATGTGCAGTGGTATTTCCGCAGTGTTCATTTGGTTGGTGACAATAGAGCAGGTGGCATCCAATGAATGTTATTCTAGTTCCGGATGAATAATATTTTGGCATAATTGTGGTGACCCTGCCAGGCGGTTAATTAAAATGTGTTTTACAGGGGGCGTGGCAAGAGTGGGTATCAGATGGTAAATACAGCAACACCAGAACCTCCGGATCCTCCACATGCCAATGGAATCGTGAAATCCGAAGACAGCGTGATGCTAAGAGTGGAAAGGCCAGCATGGAAACAACAAGACTTTGATTCTCATTTGCTGTATTCCAAGCCGCACGAACCAGGTGAGAAAATGGAGATAATTAGGTTGTGTAATGTTCATTACAGGGGCTCGTGTGAATCATGTGTTCATATATGTTTATATAACAACGTCAGGATGTCGAGAATTGCTGTGGCAGAAGTCGCAAAAGCTGCGACAATGTTCGGTCAAAAAAGTGGTCACAACACTCTTTCCTGTCGTGTCATGGTTGCCGAAGTACAAGTTCAAGGAAGAATTGGTTAGTGACATCATAGCCGGTTTCACTGTCGCTGTTATGCACATTCCTCAAGGTGAGAATAATTAAAAGTGTGTGTGACCACAGCTGACGAATGAACCGTGTTTCTGACAGGTATGGCATATGCGCTGTTGGCCGGTGTTCCTCCTATTGTTGGAATCTACATGGCCTTTTTTCCCGTCCTGATCTATTTCCTCATGGGAACTTCCAGGCACATTTCGATGGGTAAGCGCCATTTTTTGGGACATCATGTAGCGATTCTACATTATGAGTCACCGCAGGTACATTCGCCGTCATTTCCATCATGACTGGCAAAATAATCGGCATGTACGCCGGTACCGAAATCGACACATGGGACGATGGCAATTCGACCGACACTCCAGAAAACAATCCTTTGTCTTCGGAGGACACTGTTCGAATATGGGAGGACGGACCAACTGTGTTGGAACCCTTACAAATTGGAACAGCCGTCTGCTTCATGGTCGGAATCTGGCAGGTTAGTAACTTAATAATAAAATAATTTAAAAAAAATTAATGATATTTTATTATACAGCTTTTGATGGGGATGCTGAGGATGGGTGCTTTGAGTCGAGTTCTTTCTGATACCTTGGTCAGTGGATTCACCACAGGGGCGGCCATCCACGTCTTCACTTCTCAAGTGAAGAACTTAGTTGGAGTCAAAGTGCCCAGGTTCAACGGACCGTTCAAGATCGTCTTTGTAAGTTGCATAATCACGTCGTGTTGTTCCGAGTGGATGCGTGTCAATGGCAACAACATGCACGTCCGTGGAGGTCGTCAAGATCTACTGCAACCATGGTCATAAAAAACGACATTTACATTACGTAGAGGATAAAATGCCAGTTAAATTGTGTGCACAAGCGATATCAGTAAAAGAATTTAGCGTTTTATCCTTATGTAAGTTTGAAGATATGGATGTGTGAATAAGAACTCAGAAATTCTCAGTGAGTCAACTGCTGGGAATTGCAATATTATCTTCCTGCCGATTACTTCGCGTGCAAAGAACTAATTTATGTATGGAAGAAAGAAAAAATGTCGGCACTTTTTAAACATTTAGCGAGTAAAAATCTAGTACATTTCGAGTGCTGCAACAGATTGTGATTTAGCAACGGAGGCCGCGAATTATTAGTGTAATGACGTCATTTGCTCAAGATTTGTTTACCTCGCAAGGAAAATTAATGCGATAATAACCTGATTATACTGGCTGTATTCCATCGCCTGCCAACTCTCAGGGCATGCATTTTTTAATTAGTTTTAATAATGTTATCCCATCCTTTTTCGCATTCAGACATATGTATCCATCTTCCAAAACATTCATCGAACCAACGTGCTGGCCTTGGGAATGTCCATGGCTACCATCATTCTTCTAGTCATCAACAACGAATACATCAAGGTAAATATCTCGTGTGTGATTCTGCACTAATTATAGCCACCTGCCACATATATGTTAAGCAAATGTGTGCAGAGAGTACATTAAATGTATTTGCTTGAGACGTAAAAGTGCTTGTAATTATTTGCAGTTAGATTACATGATGTTTATCTAAAGTGATACACACAATAGATTTGAGTGTGTTATTTGTGTATGTTAACTTGATTGTTTTCACACTTTTCGGGACAATTACATGCTGGAATATTTAGGTCGTCAGATAGTCTTCGCCCTTAGGCAATCATCCCGTGTCTCCCGACACACCAACTAACAGGCCGTTTTCCCAAGTAGCTTGGCCAATTTGTCTGCACGTTTTGACCCTGTTTCCAACCTACAGCCTCTCCTGAGCAAGAAGATCCGCTTCCCTCTTCCCGCAGAGTTCTTGGTCGTGGTCGCAGGGACACTCATATCACAGTACGCGCAGTTGGAACACCAATTCAACTTGGCAGTGGTCGGAGCAATACCCACCGGGTATGTGTCTTCTTCATCAGTTTATTCAGGCCTTTTTGTGAAGCGAACACTTCTTGTATAGGCTTCCTCTACCGACTGCACCTCCGATGTGGTTTCTCCCAACTATTATGGTGGACTCCTTCGTGATTGCTGTTGTTTCATACTCCGTCACGTACTCCATGGCCAGGATTTTTGCTCAGAAGTACAACTATGAAGTGGATGCCAATCAAGAGCTGGTAGCAGGGGTAAGTTAAAAGATTATTAATTGACAATATTAAAACTACTGAACTAAAAAACCACTAATGACAATATTGGTACCAGGGCGTCGGCAATGTGGTAGGAAGTTTCTTCTCCTGCATCCCATACTCTGTGTCCCTGTCCCGGAGTTTGATTCAAGCATCAGTAGGAGGAAAGACACAGATAGCCAGTGTCGTATCATGTCTCCTCTTGGTGTTTGTCTTGCTGTGGGTTGGACCTTTCTTTGAGCCCCTACCAGATGTGAGTATTGTTGTACACTGCTGATGACTTTTTTCTAACTTATATGATGTTGCAGTGTATTCTGGCTGGTATCATCGTGGTGGCTTTGAAGGGCATGTTTGTTCAACTGGCTGATGCTAAGGTGGCATGGCAGAAGTCGTCTGTGGATGGCATGATTTGGGTGATCACATTCCTGTCAGTGGTGCTTCTGGACATCGATTATGGATTGGGATTGGGTGTAGCAGTGTCTCTTCTATCTATCCTGTATCTTAGCCAGAGACCAGATTTCTTTAGATTGGGAGTCGTGCCCAACACTGACATATACCTCGATGTGAACAGATATGGCGCTGTAAGTGGTGCATGTTTTTTTTTTAAATCACAAATTTCTCATTTGTGAATAATATTTCAGGTTGTGGAATGGCCAGGGCTTTGCATATTGCGATTCTGTGGTGGTTTGCACTTTGCCAATAGGGACTCGTTCAAAGAAGAACTGTACAGATTGACAAAGATGAATCCTCGTAAGCTGTTACTGATGAAGCAGAAAGCAAAGAAGAAAGCTGATAAAGATGCTCTGAGTGACGCAATCCCCATTAGCATCAATGATTCTCCAGCGAGGTCAACACCTGAACCGGATGAGAAGAGCAACTCAAAGGCATCAAATACTCTGCTGGACATTGCTGCTGCATTCTCACAAGTCATTTCCTTTTAACAACTCTAATCATTCTTTCGCTTCATGCTTTGACCTTTTTTTCTATGCTGTTGGTTTAACCCACATTTTGCAGGTCCACACCATAATTCTGGATATGTCAGCAGTAAGCTTTGTGGATCCATCTGGAGTGAAGACTTTGAAAATGGCAGCTCAAGAGTATCAGTCACTTGGAATATCCTTTCACTTGGCAGCTTGCTCAGGTGTGTGAATGCAACATTACTGTTACAAGTGCTTATCTACTATAATTATTATGAATCATGTTTCAGCTGGTGTTACAGAATCTCTTCGACGCTGCAGTTTCGCCAGTGAGGTTTCCTCCGGCCAAATGTTTCCTACAGTGCATGATGCAGTGATAATTGGCCAGAGTTTATCACAATCTGAATTGTCCAGTGACACTTGATTTCAAGAAAAATGCAACACACACTTTTAAATTAAGCAGAGTACCCTCGACGAGTGGCAACTGGATCGCTAGTCAGCGAAATTACTTAATGCCTACTAACCTGTTCATTTTGGCTGTGAGCAGCGTGCCTTATATTGAAGTACTTGACCGGTATTTGCTCATACTCTAATTCTAGGCAGCAGTATTACAATTGTGGTTTTCAACAATGGTCACTGACAATGTGATATTTCACAAGTGAAACAATAATGTCTTAACAGTGATGACAGGTATTAATTTTGGGGCACTGATATCAGTGCTTATTTTCAAATGTGTCTATTTTCAGAACAGATTGCATTGTACGCATTCCACATTGTTATGTTTACCAAGATTTATTAAAATCTACATTTAGTATAAATTGATTGATTTATTGTGCCCAGTTAGCTACGTGAGCCATTTTGGGTAACTTCATCATAATACATAGAATAATACATACACCTCTATGCTCTATCCATACAAACAATCAAGAAATACAAAAAGCTCGCAAGTAAGAATAATGGAAATAATAGCAAAAACAACACAGGTATATAAAGTTATATCAGAAAATTTAAGCAGGACTACAGCAGCTTTGACAAAGGAAAATACTTTGTGGATAAAGTGAGTATCACAGCAGTTAAATAAAGTGTGCATGGTGCATCCCATACACTGGTACTCTTTTCACGCTATGCAGGTATTGATTTCGAGGGGTTCTAAAAAATTGGCAATTGCACTGGTGTGTAAATGTGTCTCTGAAGTTACATAAAGAACAATATTCTTCCCCTGACCATCCAATCCTAGATCCATCACACCATAAGTAAATGTTACATTGTTACTACATCGAAGATTGATCCATAGACGGAGGAGGTGTGTAGGGAGACTCATACTAATATAACTCTGTTCCAGGTATAAGTAGGATTGATGTTTAGATAATATTTATTATTAGTTGAGGCAAACAAATTTACATAGTATTGCTGTATTGTGTTGTCTATAAATGTCTGCATTAATCTTGATAAAAGAGTTCTTTCCATTGAGTTTGAGAACCAATATTGCCATATAATACCCACATGCTTAAATCAATTTATTTACTTGTTCCTTCCAATTCATTGTATTATGACTTTGGTCAGGTCTTGTTGCATCGTACATTTAGTATAAATTATAAAGCATGGTAGCATAATGAGCCCTTTCAAATCTGGGACATGCACATAAAATGCATGAAAAATAAAAATGGAGTTTAATTAATTAGCATGGTGGAGTGTACTGTACACAACTATACAATGCAGGCCTGAAATATGTTGATTGTAGGCCTGTTGACAACTATTCACTAGGTCACGCCGGGTCACGAGCTAGGTGAACGGGCTGTTTTCTGGAAACAACACTGGTCATGTTGCGTACATTTTTGCGTCGCCGCCATTTTTGTGCAATCATACTGACCAGATCATCCGATTCAGGTGTCCGAAGCACCTCATTTAATTCACTGGGGGCAATCCAAGCACGTGAAATTGGCCTTCGTAGAGGGTTAAATGCCGATCTGACCTAGAGATGGACGTGTTGGGCAGGGGTCATCTGGCCACTCTCCCCGCATGTGTTCGATCAGGCGGAGGGGGGAGAGCCAAGCAGGCAGGCTCAGGGAAGGAAGCGGGGGCCGCGCTGCTGCTGCCGCCTCATCCACAGGAGGGCAGACCTGCCCTTCCCAGGCAGACCCAGGGGCAGACACCTCCCGCGAGGACCATGGGGAAGGTAAGGAGGGGACGGGCACCGCACCGGGCGGGCGGGGCTGGGCCGCCTGGAGAGAGACTAGGCCTAGCTCAGCCGAGGATAGAAAGTTCCAGAGTCATGCAGAGAGATGTATAGTAGGGTGGGCGTCCCGTGGCCTGCGTTGCCTGGGGCAGCCCTCCAGTGGTTTGTTGACAGGGCTGGCACACCTGGCACCTTTGCCAGGAGCTTGTTTACATCCTGGTCACTGTTTAGGCATTATTTTTGTGGATCAAGCAGTCCTGCTTCTTCGGAGGTCGAAATTCTTAGTTAATTCTGGTGCCATTTCCGACTAATCATGGGCTTAAAACAGGTGAAATGCTTGTGTGCTGTCATGGTGTGGTTGTAGAGTAACAACAGGTGCGTAAAGCCATGGAAGTTTCCTGGGTGGTCATGGCCTTGTTTTCCTCCAAGTGAAGGTGCCACAGGTTTTGACTGTAGTGTTGTGTACACATTGTTGATGCAACAGGAGAATGGTAGCGACATTTCAGTGGACTGTCAACAGTGTCAGCCATGAAATGGGTCGTGATGTCAGTACCATTCTCTGGTTGCCTTAGTGATACAAGGGAGTAGGGAAAGTTTCACATTCAGCCATCTTCCGACCATAAGGTTTGTTTTAAACCGGTCATTGGCATTGACTTGCAGCACACACGTGACAAAGAGAAGTGTGCAGCGTGTTCAGTGTAACGTGACTCTGGAGGAAAATAGTTTATGGAAGCCATATGATTGAGGGTCATATTTTGACAAACACATGATTCACCAAAGATTCCCTACGATTCACATGAGTTATTTGCTTTTAAGGCACAAGAGTCTCCCAGGATTAATCTGATTATATCATGCCCAGTTCAGAACATGCTATCTTACTCCGTCTGTAGTCAGAGTTTGTGGCTATTGTAAGTTGTACTTTCTCTTTTGCTGGTGGTTCACTTTTTCGTTTTCACCTACTTTCACTTCTCAATACATGTACATTATCCTTCTGCAATATGTGCCAATGTTGATTTTTACTGTCACTAGTCACCAATTAATTTTAAAATAGTTTCTAGGGCAGGGGTAGTATTAGTGTGGGGAAAATTACATCAGTTGATCCTTTACACAGGGTTGTAATTGATATTTATTCTGCATTTTATTAGGACAACGTGGCAATTTTTAACGACCTGCCAAGAATTGATTAACCCTTAACCACCAACGTGAATCTGCCATACATTGGTTACGAAGTGGGGTCTTAAACGATCCCACGCGGTTTTCATTAAATTTTTTTTGGACCTAATAGCACTAAAGCCATTCTTCTCCTCTAAATTCGGCCTGTATTCTCATCTGGATGTGTAAAAAAATCGATCTCCTGTGACCATTAGTTGAGTCATAAGGGACTTGAGACTCCGTTACCGCAGCTTCGTAGCCTTCCAGCTCGATGCCGTAAGTAATGGTTTATAATGTAAACCCTCCTGACGTGATCAGATCCCCTTCGGACACTATTGGTCGATATGTCATCTAATCACTTGAGATATAGGTTAGTTTTGTCCAAACCTTTTTCTTGAAAAATTTTTTTACTCTGCCCCGTTCCAGTGCTGGTTATTTTCTTAGATATGAAACAGGACGCAGACCAATTTCGATACAAATTTTTAAAAAATTGTTGAAGTTTCTTAAAAAAATTATGAGAGAACCAAGGGAAAGTATAATTAGGCAAGGTTTTGAATACCAAATATGTGTGAGAGAGAAAAAGAGTAGGGATTGGTATACGTTTGCAGAAGCGCTGTTAATAAACGCTGGAATATCTTGGCAATATTGGTTGACAAATTATGAAGATATTGATGTAAACAAACTAATTACAACCTTTGTGGATAATACACTCGAGGTGGACCGCATGGCATTAGAGAACACACGAGCATATAAACATTATTTTGAAATTTCGAATGGATGTTTACAGGAGAATTATTTGCATCAGGGGATACCACTAAAATTAACGCGATTAATGATAAACTTAAGGAATAATTCCAGAGTTCTTTACATCCAAGGTTACTGTATGAAAATTGACAATGACGAAATATGTTCCTTATGTAATGATATGGCTGGTTGTTCTCTTTTTCATATCCTATTTGAGTGTATTTTTTACCAAGAAGCTCGTGAGTGTATAAGAGATTTTCCGGGGGTTCCACCAGATGATGTATATACCTTGTTCATAGATATGCCTACTATAAATGTTTTTCCTTTATATAAATTTTTTTTTAATGCAGTGAAAAAATTACAACTATGTGATATTGTTATGTAAGTTTTGGAGGGGGATGGTCTTTCCAAATACTACTTTGTATAGGGAAATAAATATTAATATTATTATATTATATTATTAATATTATTATAGGTTAGTTTTCGACACATGTGGTACACATGCAAATTTGAGGCTCATGGAACTCGTAATTCCAGTTTTTGGAGGGGTTAGAGCAATAAGTGCATAAGTGCCTCGTGAAAAAAGTTGCAAGATAGAACCTTTTCAATTACCAGAGATCATTTATATTTTCATTACTGTCATATGCACACTTTATAAAATATGATTTGCTGTGATGCACTGGGATGTGTTCTCTAAAAAATTATGTACATTGGCTGTGACAAGGTGTACGTATATCTAGACTCCAGGGATGCTTAGCAGCATAAAAGTAGCAGTAACTCAGCAAAAACATTTTCTACTGATGTCAAAGTTTTTCATTGAATCGAAGAAAGTATGTCTGAGGAATATAGGCCTGCCATTTTTCATTTCATAGCAAATTTATTAATTGCGATGGTACTAACTACATTGTGGGGTAGAAAAAGTTGGTGGTTAAGGGTTAATGTACTGCTGTGGGAACATTATACCTTGCATATATTATTTTACTTTATTTTATTTATTTATTATTTATTTATTTTACCCCATGATACAACTTTAAGTTGCTATACCGAAGCAAGTTGGTGTGGGGGTTAAGGAGCCTAACTGCTAATCGGGAGGTCCTGGGTTCGAATCCCGGGGCCTGCAACCCTGACCGTGGTTTTCTGTGGTTTTCTACAGTCCCCCCAGAATAATTCCGGGGTTGTTTCTGTATAATAGGCCACAGCTGCTTCCTTCCTTCCCTATCCTTTGCCCCATCCAATGGTGGTACTCCACCCCCCTAATGGAGTGCCGATTCTCCCAATGGGGTATAAATAAATAAATTAAATTTTTTAAACAACTTTAAGTTGTTATAGGGGGGTGGCACACCACCATCAGTTTTCTGGTAATTTTTTACTTCGCTCTCTGGTGCAAGGAATACTAGGAAATGGGGCAAGGGTTGGGGTTTTGGGGAGGGGACACAGGTGCAAGTGCAATGTCGGAAAAGGGTCATGTGCAGTCCCCCAGGAGGCCTGTTGCCAAGACGCCTCCTTAGGTGCGGGGAGGAGACCCACTGACGCAGGCGAAAGGTTACTCTCGGGCTGGGATTAGAACCTGGACCTTTTGCACTGCAAGCCAAGACGTTACCATCTCGGCCATTGCACCTTCCCCTATGTAATTTTATAGCTTGTTCTCTTACATTGACCAGCATGCATTTTCTTAACACACATACAAAGGGTCACTCTGAAATTGCAATTTTTTTGGACATCAATGTGTCCATTCTCAATTCATCTAAATATACAGCTAGTCTATGTCTCATTCACATTCTCTCACTCTGACAGATAAATTTTTCATTTATTTTCAAACCTGTTCAGTTGCCCAACATTTCCATAACCATTTGGGTTACTTGTGTGGTAATAGTGAAAAATATCAGTACTTCCGATCGAGCTGCTGTCTTTCGCATTCGACAACTTAACAAAGCAACAAGCATTCTCTTTGTATTATTTTTTTTCTAACATTGTCAAGCGTATGCAATTATGTAAATGATGGTAACGGTGGTGGTGTCCCCCCAATAACGGCCACAGGCTGGCTAACAGGGTATCAAATAAATAAATAAATAAATAAATAGTGAAAAATTATAATCCTTCCTATGATCAGGCTGCAACCAGGGTATGCATTGACATCTTCTGGGTCACTAGACCTGATCCCACATGGCTGTGCAAAATGACTGATAATTTTTTGATCTGTTTACATCTCTAATGTTGATATCTTTTTTTCCATTGCAGCTTAATGCCCAAGGAACAATCCAGTTTGAGTGGTGTCAGGAAATCCACAAAGTAGTGGTTATCCTACATGTGGGTCCCAGCCTCAGCATAAAAGCAGTTTCTCACGAATGCACGCCACATGTGTTGTCTGTGAAACTGCCTGATGGCCGGCACTGGTCTGCCAGGCTCTTTCAAGAGGTTGATTGCAATCAGGTGAAGCTGGGGTACAAGGGAGGAAAGCTTGCCTTCACCCTCTTGAAGAAGGAGCCCAATGTCATGTGGGACTCACTTGAGGCACCCCCTCCACCTCCTCCAATGCCCAATGGAGTTGCAACTTTAGCAGATGCACACCTGGAGGAGGATACACCAGTGTTTAATGTGAACCACATCAAACATGACTGTATTGAGGGTCATGATATCTTCACAGTTCATGTGTATGTCAAAAGCATACGCAAGGACACCCTTGATGTGAAGATGCAGGAGGAAATGGTAACCATCACCTTTTCAACAAGGTTAGTTGACCGAGATAAAAAAATTGAAGTAATCATCTGTTAAGCACAGTAAAACCCATGTTGGCCCTATCTTATAATCCAGCTGTTATTATTTATGACATGTTGCTGAAAGCTACCTATTTTCAGTGATTCCAAATTCCATGCATTGTACCATGGTCGTGAAGAGAATACCATATTCCAATGGGCAGTGAAGCTGAAGGGACCCATAATTCCAGAGCAGTCCAGGTACAAAGCGAATGCTTCAATCCTGGAACTGCATCTCAAGAAAAAGGATTCACTCAGATGGGGCGGGTTCGAGATGCTGCCAGATGCTATAGGTTAGTTCATGCAGTTTTGAGGCAAGATGGAGATTTTTCATCCTTTTGCTAGGACTTGACTAGAAGCTGGCGTCTGCTAGTTAGAATTCTTTCATACAGATTTCCTTGGTTACATGACATTAACAGCATCTGATAACAGAAATATGAAAAACCCACCCACCAGATTTATCAATTTGCAAGGGATCCTGATAGAAGTATCACCTCCAGTAGCATGCAAGGGAAGGGGGTGTTTCAACAATGGAATTGTGAAGGCAATCTTTGATGTATCTATTGTTGTCATTTTATTCATATTTAGAATGGAATAGGTGTTTGTAACCAGCAAATCCTAAAACCATTTTGTGTTTTATAAGGAAGTAAATAAATTTGTAGAAAAATGTTCCTATTTGAAAAGACCTTCATGTGACGTAGAAAAATAATAACAACACTGTAGCTGTTAATAAGTGTTCAAAGTGTTGTTTTTTCCCTAGTTGGTGGATCAGGAGAGGTGACTTCCAATAAATGGATTGCAGTTCCCTGGAAAACAGAGAATGGCACAGGGAATGCCAGGAATGGAGAAGAAGCTACAGCAGTAAGGACATTATGTCTTGTGCATTGTTGACTATTTCCTGAAGTAGGCACATTTTAAAATATTGCCCAACTTTTGTGAAAAAATATTTGAAATTCAAACACCTCATGCTGGTGAGGTACAGTAAAACTTCTATGAGTCGAATCTCCATGGGACCGGGAAAAAACTTCGAGTTATAGAAGATTCGAGTTAGAGATGTTTGCGCTTTTTTAAAGCACAGAACTCGATAAGGAAGCCTACCTTTATATCCAGGGACAAAAGGTGTTCAAAACTAACTATCACTATCACACTTAACAATGTTCCTCATTGTTTTGTTGTAAAAAAAGTCTTGGTTATGGACATTTGGCTACTCTTAAATTCAAGGATTCAATTTTCACAATCGATTCAAACACTTCTTTCGGTGCGTCTGGTAGACTGAGATCAGGAAATTGAGCCTTTCTGTACATGTGGTCTACTCTCGACCCTTCACCTGGGAAATCAGAAAATTTTCCGTACTCGCCAAGTTGAACCTCGACTTAGGGAGACTGAAAATGCATTGATATCCCATCGTAAGGCCCTGCCAATACTTAGAGTTATAGAAATTCGAGTTAGGGAAGTTTATTTCCTATTATTTTACATTGTGACCAACCAAGCTCATCATTTTCTTCAACTTATAGAGAACTTTGACTTAGGGAAATTCGACTTATAGAAGTTTTACTGTGTATATATAGGGAATCTGTAGGTGCTATTTTTGTAACTAAGAATCTTGGAACAAAAGGTGAGCGACTATGTAGATTAGAATTTGAAAGCTACAATGGCCGAAAGGGATTGCTTGAACTGATAAATACTTGTCAAAATGTTGCAAATTAGCAATGATTTTTAAAGATTGCCAGTGGTCACCAGGGGTGATAATTCACTTAAGTCATCTTTCCTCTGGCAGAAATCTGGTGGACTAATTCCCCACATGAATAAAGGAATGTTGATGGGTAAGCCAGTGTGTCCTGGTATGACAGGCCTGGATAACATTGGAAATACTTGCTTCATGAACGCTGTGATTCAATGCTTGGCTAACACCAGGGAGTTGCGAGACTACTTTCTAGGTAAGCGTGAAATAGAATTTAATTCAGGTTGAAGATGACCTTGTTTATTTCAAGGCTGAAATGAAATTGATGTTTTCTCATGTTTTGAACGTGCCTTTGTCAGAAGAATTCAAAACTTTAAATATGTGGCTTCCCAAACACCTCTCGCCCTTCTCATGAGCTTCTGTTCATGAAGGTACGTTTACATGTGAGCAATTTGATCGCGCAATGTCATCGCCAGCGATAACAATGCTGAGTAACCCGAATAACCAGTAGTGTTTGAGGCGAAAATTGATCGTTACTTTCACCTCAAACAATATTGGTTACGTCACTCAGTGATGGCTTCGCTTGTCAAATGGCTCGCATGTAAACGCCGCTTTAGCTGCCTGCATTGCTGGGTGATGAGTGAAATTTCTTTCTATTGGCTGGTGTGTACGTAATTATGTAGGCTCACGCTTTCTTTGCGTGAACTGCTCCCTTTCCTTCTCTCGGGAATCCGTATGATAAGTGAGAGGTGCATGGGACCATCCACAGTGCAGATCTAAGCTGATTCTTCAGACATAGTAACCATAACTGCAATTGGCAAGCTTTACATATTGTATTTGTTATGGTCAGACATGCACAGTGATATTTATTGTTTAAGATATTCAATTACCAATTCACTGATGCAATTCCAGGAAGCCACTATCAACAGGACATCAATGTGGATAACCCACTTGGAATGCAGGGGCAGTTAGCTGTGTCTTTTGCTGTCCTCCTGAAAGTGATGTGGAGTGGAGGCCATAAGTCATTCGCCCCATCAAAATTGAAGTCCCTAGTGAGCGTGAAAGCTTCCCAGTTCTCAGGTTTTCTCCAACATGATGCCCATGAGTTCATGGCCTTTCTTCTCGATGGCCTGCATGAGGACTTGAACCGTGTCAGGCATAAAGAATATACCGAGGCTGTGGAGTCAGATGGGAGGCCTGATGACGAAGTAGCCCAAGAAGCATGGAGAACGTACAAGAAGAGGAATGATTCCATTATTGTGGATCTCTTCCAAGGGCAGTACAAGTCTAAGCTCGTCTGTCCAGAATGTGGCAAGGTCAGGTTTACTTTATTGTCTTTAAAAATTGCTGCTGGGTGTTTTTACAAGTTCTTTTGCACACAGCCACTGCTGGGCACCTGTCAACAGTTGATTCGTGACTGTTGACTCATAATGGAATTAACACTTGTTCTACTCCTGACATGTGTGGCCATTTTCTTGCAAACTAGCATTCTGGAAAAAAAATTATCTCAATTGTTGTGTTTGGGAACTACAGGTTGTCCTAGAACTGCTGCACCATAGGGCAAACACAGTAACTGTTCAATGTGTTCTCCATTATGTTGCACACAGGTCTGTAGGCAGAATCGCAGGTTTTTGAGCACACGGGAAACAAAATCTGGGCCTAGGGCATGGTAACCTAGTGCAGAGGTGGGTCATATTGTGAATCTTCATGGTGTACTCCCCATCCACATAAAAATTGTCCTCGTCAAAAAGGAGCCCAGGATAGGAAGGCAGACAACTCATCCATCCTGTCTAAGCACACATTTCCACCCTACAGACCGATGCAGGACATGTTGAACAATTACTGTGATTTGGCCTATGGTGCTGGACTTTTCAGACACCCTGTATTATGAACTAATAAAAACTAACATATTTCAAAATTTTAACAAATTCCAGACATATCTGGATTAAAAATTTATCCTGTCACTGAGGTTGTGAATAAAATAGGACATTAAAAAGATGATCCCTTGAGGTTGCATCACTCACCTGGGGTTCCTTATGAAAACAATAATAGAGCAGCGATTGATATTAATATTGCAAGGTTTTTAAGGAAATACATTTTTATTTCTTGCAGGTGTCAATAACATTTGACCCATTCCTGTACCTATCGGTCCCCCTTCCAAAGAAGCAGAAAACCATCCCGGTAATGTTTTTCTGGAGGGATCCCCTGTGCCGTCCCCTGCGATGTCTAGTACGGGTGACTGTGGACGCTCAAGCAGAGCAACTAAGGCAACAACTAGCCCAGAGAACTGGAGTGCATCCTAAATGTATTCGAATGTTGGAGGTGTATAGGAGTCAAGTGCGGCGATTCTTCCGTAAAGAGACCCCCTTGGCGACAGTGAGCCATTCGGACTTGGTGCTGGCTTTTGAGACCCTGGATGAGGCAATGGCTGGGGAACCTGTGGTCAACTTTGTGGTTACTCAGAGGCTGATGGTGCCCAGCCCACCTGTCAAATGCTCTCAGTGTCGGAAGGAGCCTGCACATGGGGAACCGAAGCTCAAGAGATGCACCAAGTGCTTCCGGGTGGCATACTGCAACCAGGTAGATTGAGCTGGCTGGAAGTGTTTTCGGATTATAATAACAGTTTTTCTGTTTTATGTGCCTTTGTGTGTTGATTTTAGTGTTGGAATTTTTGCTAATTTCTGAAAATGCTTGTTATATTGTAATTTGCAGATATGCCAAAAGAGCCACTGGAACCACCATCGCCCAAGTTGCCATCGTGTCCCTGAACCTGTAGGCTGCCCCTTCCTGCTGAGCCTCCCAGCCAGCCACGTGACCTATGCTCGTTTAGCTCTGCACCTGGAGGCCCAATCTAGGCACTCAGTCCACACATTTCAGCCACTTATTCCTCACTCACGACTCAACAGCAGTGGTACTCTTAACTCATCCTCTTCCTCGTCCTCTTCCTCTGCATCATCTCCAACTTCTTCCTCCTCAGAAAATGGGCCATGCTCTCCTCCTCCCCTCACTACTACTCCTACTATTACTCCACTCTCCTCTCCAACAACTTCATCTGACACTACCCTAGAAGAAAACCTCCCACTGTTTGACATACATCTTGTCACCCATGATGGGGAAGAACTGGTAAGTGCAGTTCATTATAATAATTATTGCTGAAGTTCAGAACTTGATGAACTTTCATATGGGTTGCAGATGAAGGAGCCCAGTGGTGGAGGTGTCTTGCACCTGGGACAAGCTGCAGAGCTTACAATGGACTGGCACAACTGTGAGCGAATGCGAGGCTGCTGCATGGTAGAGTCAAAGCCCATTGACTACGATCCAGAGCCACGCCTTGGAGGAGCAGCAGCTGATGACCCAGAGGGTGGGGAGGATGGCCGCCCCAGCATCTTGACCCTGCAACAATGCATCAGGCTGTTCACAGAGCCAGAGGTGCTGTCCCAGGCAGAGGCCTGGTACTGCTCCTGCTGCCGGGAGTTAAGGGAGGCAACCAAGCAAATGTCCCTTTGGAAGCTCCCCACCATCCTCGTCATCCAACTCAAGCGCTTCAACTTTAAGAACCTTACCATGAGAGACAAGATTGATCGAATGGTGCATTTCCCACTCAGGTTGGTGGAAAGATACTCTTCAAATGATTAGTCAATGTTTAGTCACCCGTAGCCAGTAGGGGCTTTCACAGTGTACTCTCCTGGTTATGAACCTCTTGGCAATGAAAATTATTTAGTGATGATCCTGTAAACCCAGTCAGTTTATGGCATCTACTGAATGATCATTCTTTACTTTTTGTTGCAGGGATTTGAATATGTCTGCCTACATGCTGAGGACCAGTATCGATGAAAAGGACACAATATATGACCTGTATGCTGTGGTGAACCACCATGGGGGGATTCTCGGAGGGCATTACACAGCATTCACAAGATGTGTGGACAAGAACAATACTATGAGAAGTGAGGAATGTAAGTGCAATTTTACTACTTTTCGCCAGCTGAAGAGTGAATGGGGCATGAAAGTGTACGCTAGTGTACCTGTGCATTAAATAATTTTTTCAAATTTACTAGTTAAAAATATTAGAGTACCTGGTATTATGTGAACTTACCTGTGCTCCAGGTTGGAGACTTTGTGATGACACCATAGTGGAGCCAGTGGAGGAGTTGGAAGTCACAACAAAATCTGCTTATGTCCTGTTTTATCGGCGTAGGGAAGTTGATGCTGAAGCTCCTGCTAATTTGGCTGTACCAGAGCACGTGCATTGTGAGTCAGATTTGAGCGAAACAGTTACAGGAGCAACAGAAAGTGCAGGAACAACGGTGACTGGAAATGTAGAGACGGATGAAGCTGACTTTGAGGGAGGAGAAGCTGATGAAGAGGAAGGAGAAGCAGGTCTGGAGGCAGGGGAGGTAGAGGTGCAGACTGGAAAAGCAAGTCAGGATATGGGAGGAGCAGATGTGGAGATGGATGGAAGTGTTGAGGAAGAGGTGGAGAAAGCGCTGATGGACGAGGGGTTGGGATACACTGACCCAGAGGAGATCGATTAGATAAATTATTTCATGTTAATTTATTTCTTGTGACACTTATGGGTCTGTTGTTCATTACACAGTTCCTGTTGTTTTAATTATTTATTGTGGTTTTGTACTTTTACTCTCCCCCTGCCTTTTAATGAGGAGAAAACAAGATTGGTTTATTATCATGTGTCCCAATTGTGAACTAGTTTGACAGAGAAAAATGCCCTGTTGATTAGCATATTAACAGCTCCTGCCACTGTCATTACTTAGAAGGACAGAGGTTGAAAACCAGGGTGAATGTGAGCACCTGCATATGACCTTGCAATTTTTTATTACCAACGATCATGCTCAAGGAGGCACATCAGGGCACTTTCTGATTGGTCTGTGTGTGGCATGAAAGTTATTTGTAATTTTTACCCTTTTTAATGCCTTTTTATTTACATGTGATAGCAGTTAACCAGTTGTATACTTGGCTGTTTGTTTGTTTGATTGGGAAAGAGCCAAAGCAACTATTTCTATCTGACTATTACAAGATGCAAAGGTGGGACAGATAGAGGTAGAAATGAAGAGAGAAAGACTGGTGTCTATCTTTGTCTCTTACCCCCAAAGACACCTTGCCAATAGACAAAGCCACTGCCGACATCTGCTTGGCCTTATGATTCCTGATAATGGGCATTAGGGCAATCAGTAATCTACAACTGTTCATGAGTTGATACACCAACAGTGTTCACTCGTGGAATGTATTGTCTTGTTGAGATAGATAGATTTGCATAAGTGAAGATGGGCAGGTACATGTGTAGGTGCTCATGTCTACTATCCCTGTTGACCTTAACACCTTGACTGTGTGTGTGGCAAGTTTTCCGAATGTAAACAGCATTTTTTCAAGTGAAACCAATCTGCAATAGGAATTTTAAAGAAAATTACTGGCTGCGATTGCCTTCTCATAAGTTGAGATAAACAGCACCTGATCAAACAAGGATGCATTCACTGCCAAAGATTTGCACAAAAGCCAGGGTTAAGTCTCTGCAATGTTACCCAATTATTACAAAGCTGGGTCTGTTTCGTATGGCCAACGGGTAGGTGGAACAATGGTTGGGGGAGATCATTTTAGTTCATGTTTTTAATTCATTCTAGGGTCATCATCGTTTACAAATTATTATTTACGGTTAATGTATCAGCGTGATTTAATAAACAAACAAATTTATGGCTAAGGTGAACACTGTAACATATTATCAGAGCATGAGTTAATGATATGATAATGTATTGGGTTTGTTTTTGCTGTTTATATATCCTCAGTTTACAAATGAATTACATTTCTTGGAAATGACACCATGGGTTGCTTTATTGTTCCATACCTCATACCCACATTTTCCTGTACTAAACTACTCCAATATAATAGTATGTTACACTCAGCACTGTTTGATATTTGAAAAATTAATTGTGAACTTGAAAATGTTCAGTGGCTGAGATGGTAACGTCTCTGCTTGCTGAGTGAAAGGTCCCAGGTTCTATCCCCGCCTGGGTGTTCCCTTTCAGCTGCGTCAGGAGGGTCTCTGACCTGCGATGAACATAATTATACAGTAGTGCTTCTGAATTACACGTTCCTGTGGGAAATCCTGCGCATAGTGGAAGTCCTACTGCAATTATAAAGCAGTTTCACAATTTCACCAAAGAAGAGGTGGGGAGAAATAAATGTGGGAGCAGCCCTTGATCATGATTCATGAGAAATCCTGGTGGGTGAATTTATTTCGCACAAATGTCCCGTATTTCGAGCACTGCAAATTGCCTTGACAGTCATTTGTTCCGGAGGTGCGTTCATAAAGTACCAAGCGAGCTCCGTTCCATAAGCGCAGTGTTTGGTTATAAATTCAGAATGCCAATCGCCGTGGCAGGAGTTCCGCTTCCGATGTCATAGGTGCATCACTTGCACCGATTACAGTGGCTGAACGCACTTCGTCGGCGTTACGGCGTTACTACGTTCGGCAGAATCCTCGGCTTGTTTCACGGTTCCTCTTGAGGTCGTTCCGGAGAAGACGAAGCTAGAAACATGCCGAAGTGAGTTATCCCACGTACCCGCGTACCCCGATTAGTCTTACTGACGGCTATTTGCTCTCATTCCAGGTACTACTGCGATTACTGTGATACCTACCTCACGCACGACTCGGTAAGAATGGATTCACTTACTTCGCCCATCTGTCTGTTGCACGAAAAGGAGGGTGGATGATCACTCCTACATGTGGTCGAGCATAACAAAGCAGTCGTGAAGACTCCAGAGGTGTTACGGAACAACAACTAGGGAGTAGCGTTGGACCAGTGGGCAGCAAAAGCTCCGTTTGTGTTCTTTGAGGAGCGTAGTTACTAGGCCTCATTGTTTACCTGCTGATGCATCACTGATGTGGCACCAGTGTTAACTCCGGATTAGTTTATTCCGGTGTAGGCTCTTGTGCACACTCAGAGAGTGTAAGGCCATCTGCACTACACCTAAGGAGCAATAACAAGTTTCCTCCAAGTCTGAATGCTTTTAGAACCCTGAATTTGTGGCTCCAAGTACATTTTTGCCCATCAAGGCAATTTACTTGGCAGCAAGCCACTTATTTCCATTGTTTTCTCTGCTTCTGGATAGGCGTTGCATTGCATATATGCTGGGTTTTCCTCATTTGTGTCTTACTGGGTCCACACAACTTATTATTATTAGCTATTCAATTACGACTGCCAAAAAACAAAGCTCTTAATTGCCATAAATTTCTAGCCACTACGGGTAGTTCAATTGGAACATTGTACGAGGGGTGTTCAAGTCATTCCCGGACTTTATTTTTTAACAAATCATACACAAGTGACACAGGTGTCAAACTTATACCACACCTTCCTTCAACTGTCTTCTATGTTCAGTCAAGGGCCAGTCTCCGTAAACAGTCATGTGAGAGAGAAAAAAAAGATGGAGTCGGATGGTGTCAGCGCAGTAGTGGGACAGGGCGTTATCATTAAGTTTCTGGTAGCGGAAGGCATCAAAGCATCGGACATTGTCACCAGACTAAGGAGACAGTATGGGGAGGATACCCTGAGCAGATCGGTGGTGTATGAGTGGGCTGCACGATACAAAGGTGGCCGCAAAAATGTGCTCGATGATACAGGACATGGTGGGTCGGCGCCGAGTGTGGTGACGCCAGCGAACATCAAGCATGTGGAGGGTTTAGTCCTCAGTAACCGTCGCGTTAACTGTTCGTGGGCTTGTGCAGATGACAGGAATCAGTTGTGGCAGTGTTGAGACTATTCTGCATGAACACCTTCACGTCTCTAAGGTGTCTGCGAGGCATTTTTCTACTGCACGACAATGCCCGCCCCCACATAGTCCATATTACCATGGACAAAATTCGCACACTCAGTTGGACCACTATTCCTCACCTGCCATACAGCCCCGACCTTGCCCCCAGCGATTTCCACCTTTTTGGGCCTTTAAAACAGCATTTGTCATCGAGACGAATGAGACAGTGCAAGAAGCTGTCCTGGTGTGGCTGAGGAGGGGGGAACTCTCATTCTATGCTGCTGGGATAAAAGTGCTTATACATCGGTGGGGAAAATGTTGTGCTGTTGTAGGGGACAATGTGGAGAAATGACCAAAGTTTGACACCTGTGTCACTTGTGTGTGATTTGTTAAAAAATAAAGTCCGGGAATGACTTGAACACCCCTCGTATATCTGACACGGTAGCTATGAATTAAATACTCTTGTTTAAGCTAAATTACTGCTGCTTTATCAGCGTCACGTGATCCCATACGTGTATTTCATTAGCCTTTATAAAATCCCACGCTGTGTGCTCTTCAACAACCGCACTTAAAGTATCTTCCTCTTCCCAGCCTTCTGTCCGCAAGACCCACTGCCAGGGGCGTAAACACAAAGAGAATGTGAAATACTACTACCAGAAGTGGATGGAGGAGCAGGCCCAGAGTCTCATTGATGCTACCACAGCAGCATTCAAGGCAGGGAAGATTGCATCCAATCCTTTTGCCCAGAAGCAGGGAGCTACCATTCCCCCACCACCCACACTCCAAGGAGGTAAATATGGTTGGAGACAAAGGCGGGCATTTGATTCATGGTCAAGTGTGCATCTTTGACATGTTGTGGAATTATCTTCAGATATATTTGGTGGTCCCCCACGCCCACCACAGCCAGGTCCCCAGCCCACAATGGTGCCTCAAGGCCCTCCTCGACCAATGGGACCACCCCACATGGGACCTCCTGGCCACATGGTCATGGGTCCCCCTGGGATGGGCCCTCCCATGATGGGTGAGTTTCCCTTATTCCGTGCTTCAGATGCATTCAAAATGATGCATATCTGCCAGCTAGTGTGTTTTATTATGCGCTAATGCAAGGACTTATCCCACCAGGACTTCGGCCACCAATGGGTCCCATGGGCCCCATGATGCCCATGCCAATGCCCATGGGACCCATGAGGCCTCCTCCCATGATGGCTCACCCCGCTGCTGCAGCCGCTGCAGCTGCCGCAGCTGCTGCTGCAGCCATGAAGAAGTGAAGAGGGTGATAAAGAATGAGGATAAATGCATGATGGAAAATATTGTAATTTGTGAAGAACCTGGCAACTTACGGGAAAACCTTCACCCATTTTTTGTAATACATATTAAATACTGTGTGTCTTAAGGTTTGTATGACAATTCCATCACACTGTGCAGGTCCTTGAACACTTGTCCGAGGCTGTCTACAAATTGGTGCCCATTGTTGTGTGCAGGGTAGCTTGTCACAGCTACTCCAAGAGAGTCATCACGAATGACGTAGCTGTTGAGTAAGTGTGTACGGTGTGATTAGGATTGTTACAGAGGGATTACTGTAACAGACACTAATACTCACGCAATTCCAAGTCCATCTGGAACTACCGGCCCAAATCCACCTCCATGCACATGGGGGCTGTTGAGCGTTGATGTCGATAGGATGTTGTAGTTGATGGCAGCATAAGCAGGGTCTTTGTACAAGCCTGGGATTTCAATCCCTCCCTTCTCTGCCTCCTTCCGCAAACCAAAGAGGTGGCGATCAAAACCTTGGCCTGCCATGTAAATGTCTTAGTCTTTTGTACATGGTTACGTGTCACTTGATGAAAGCACCATTACCCATTGCGGCTTCCTTGGTGAGTTTGCCATGTAACTTTGAGCAATTTAGTATCATGGATCGCAGCTCCGAAGGACTGGGGCGACTCTGCCGGTTGAGAGCTTCAGACAATTCCTTGGTGGCCATAGTGGCTGGTCGAATAGTCTCAGTGCGTCCATGTCTGAAGGCAGCAGTGCTGCATGATTCATAAGTGGCTGTGGTTTTTCCACAAAGGCGATGGTAGGCAATCTGTCAGAACCAAGTTGTTAGCCATGATTCAGAGAGAGCCAGCTGCATCAGGGAGACAGACAGTTGGGACAGACCTGGTAGCCCATCTGCATGTAGGCATCCGGGCTGATTTTGTGCTTCCGGCAAAAGTCACGTCCATACTCATGGATTTGCAAGACGTCCAGTTGCAAGGAGTCGCTCACTTTCTGGAACCGGCGCCGTGCTTCATCAATATCATCTTTTGCCCTCTGGTCCAACACAAAGTCTTAAAAAAAACGAAAAGAAACAATATTGCAACACAAGTTTTCTAAAAGTGAGGTTAGTTGTTTGCAATTGAATGGATTTATGCGAATGATGATTGTGAGGTGTAACAGGTGCATGTTAAAACACTAACCTAGCCTCTTGATTGGTACATCATCTTTTGAGGAAACGGGTGTATCAGGATGCAACAAGGGATGATCAAGGGTGTCCGAGCTGACATCATTAATGAGTCTCAACATTGCCACTCCATCACCCCAGGAGTGCTCAAAGTTTGCCCCTGCAAATCCATCGCTGGACACAATCAGGGAGAAGCTCTTGTCAAACCAACGGTTTGCTGGATCACCATGGAGGAACGTCCTCAGTACCAGGATCTCATCATCATCCCCTGCTGACCCATCCAGACACAGGTGCAAGATGGAGGAATCAATGGCGCGGAGATTGTCTGCATTCCCTAGAGTGGCAAGATGGGTACGGGTTCGGGCCCAAGTATCCCTCTCCTGGGACGTCATGGCACCTATTGGATGTGCAGCAGGTGGAGCGTCGTCCAGCAGAATTTTTGACAGGCAGGCGTGCAGAGTGCGAGGTGGAAGAATGTTGCCAGATGAGTCAAGCACGTCAAAAGTGTAGAGATGCCCGTTTCTGCTGACAACTATATGTCGTGCAGAAGTGTCTTGAAACAGGCGATCTTTGCCCACCTGCAGTAAATCACATTGGTATTGGTTGGTTTGTCTTGTCAACGTTGCTACTTTAAAAGACACAAACCTCTGGTATGCGGTTAGCATTGAAGAGTCCTGGATACTGCGACATATCCAGTGGATAGGCGTTGAACATATACGCACCATACCAGGAAATGGAGGATGGAAGGAGTCGGGTGACTGTACGAAAGGTGGGCGTATCACTCTTGGCAGGATTCAAGTGGAACACTTCTGGTTCAAGCATTCTAGAACGTAGCGACCGCATGAAGCGAAGAGAGGAAACAAGGAAGTTAGATGCCCGAGTCAGCTGGGAGTTGTATCCCGGCTTAGGGTCAGGGGTGAAGACCATGTAGGGGTTGTAATTTAGGGGAAGGGGTTGGCGGTCCCTGAGGTACATGTCAAACCAAGGGGCAGAGATGTAGCTGGTGTGCTTGTTACGAGCATCCCAGTCCTGCAGCCTCTTCTGCAAGTCTGACAAAGAGGGAAATTGGCTAACATGATGACAATTCATTACGAAGACATGCCTGGAATGTACCTCTTCCAATGCCTTGCTGAAATTTAATGACGTGATTCTGGGTCTCTTTGAATTGATCTGGAGACAATAGTGGCTTCTGTGAGTTGAGGTAGCGTTGGCATGTCTTGTTCAAGTCCGGGATTGGAAGGCGCGGGAGAGACGGCTGGAAGTGAAGCATTGGGACCTTGCTGCGCTGCAGGAACTGGTAGTCATCTGAATCTACGCTGGTGCTGAGCAGGGACAAATTATATTTGAAGTCAGATGCGGTATCTCCCAACAAGATGTGGCACCTACCTAAAACGCCTGGCGTAGCTGTACCTTGAAGCACATTGTTGCAGCTGTTGGGAAGAAGGTAGGGTTAAACCCAATGACCCAATGCGAATTAGACCCTCATTACTACCTTCAGCATGGGTGACCTCCTGGCCATGGTGCTCATCCAGATTGCTGGTGCCATCCTTCTCTACTACTATAGGTGTGACCAGCACAGCAGCAATCAGCAGGCCTTTTGCCAACTCCCGAGTCTGCCTCTGACAACTGACCTGATTACACCACCACGCTGCCTCAGTCCAGCCTGGCCAAACCTGGTTCGCCTTTTTTATCTCTTCAATTTATCAGTGGTAAGGTTTTGATGATAAGACAATAATTCTGTGGTGCTTTTTCTGAAGGAAGCAGACATGTTTAGAAAGCAGGCTGAGAAATATGACCAGTTGGCACACTGTGGGGCCATCATAAAGTCTTTGAGAGCCATAAACTTTAATAGCATTTGTCAATAGTACAATGCAAATGCCATCAGGAGCTATTAGCTCTTGATGCCATAAATTGGTATGCAACCAAGAGTACCGGTAGTAAATATAACGAAACAATGCAATAATCTTGATGCATGTTTTATATGGGCGCACATTGGCTCTAAAGGGACCTTTTCATCCTAAATATAGAACAGTATTTAGCACATTTGGTTCTAATGATAAGCAAAGAGGGCATGCAATTTTTTCACTTCGCTACACCATGATTTAAAAAAAAATCCACTAGCCTAGGCACTAAAGAGATAAACATTAGTGGGATTTCAAGTTGATGCTTTCGCTATAGGTAGGACTGGTTTAATCAACAAAATTTTTTATGACGGCATGTTCTTGTAGTTGTGCTGAGAAGATCCTGAAATTCAAATAATTTTTTAGACTTGCATGTATAGACCGGTGACTTAATTTCAAAGGCATATTTTTTTTCTACTGAATTTAGTAATGACTTGTCTAGTCACTGATAGAACTCTTGCCTCATGTACAGTGTTGGACATTAATTATGTCATACTGCTAGCGACACTTTTCAATTGGGCAAATGTGTCAATCGAAGTGAGCAAGCGGTGCGAATCAGAAGAGGTAGGCCTTGGATGACGTCACTGGCCGGGGGGCAATGGAGAAAAAGGCTTGATCCCAGCCAGTGACATCACCCAAAGCCTGCCCTTTCTTGCTTCCATGCCTCGCACTCTTATCACTTTGATTTGCACGTCTTCCGCATCAGAAAATGCCGCTAGAAGTATGACGCGATTAATGTCCAACACTGTACTGTATGCTACTTGTGACTACCCAGATTACATGACATACAGTACATTGGGGGGCATGCCACATGCAACACAGAAAATGGTTGTAACAAGTACTTTAATTACAAGCTCAATGGTGTGGTTTACATTAAATACATTAACAGACTGTACATGACTGTTATTTTCTTCTTGCTACATTGAAACATAATACTACATACAGCTTCATTGGAAGAACGTAATTTTACATTGGTATGACAACATTAACTCAACACCAATATGCTGTACAAGTGCACGTGATTGGGGCTTTTAATTTTTAAACAGAAATCATCGCATTCCACTGTATCACTGAATCACATTGGTCAACCTATGATTCATGGAATCCATCAAGTACTGGAAATCTAGAGGCTGCAGGATCCTCCTTACGATGATTTTGCACTTAGCGTCACCTTCGCTGTCTGCAAAATATCAAAGAAACACATAAGCGTGGTTCATCATTAAGTAATGAAGTAGCTTACCATATAAATGCCCACAATGAGCCCAAAGAGCCCAATGGCACTCCCAAAGATTTCAATGATGAGGATCTTGACGAAGAGAGCCGCATTGGCTGCATCTGACAGGGCGGCTCCAGATCCAACGACCCCGACAGCTATGCCGCACACCAAGTTGACAAACCCAACAGTGATTCCTGCCCCAAACATGAGGTACCCTGACCCCCAGATGGTGGCCATGACCTTGGGATCCGTCACTTTGGACAGATTGGTGTTTTCCAACAACCCAGACAACACAATAGCAGTAATCAGCCCATAGATGGCCACAGCCTCACAGAAGATGACCGAGATCAAGTTCTTGGTCTTGATGCGTGGCGCCTTCACTCCTCCGCCAATGATGCTCACCCCCGTGGTGTGGATCCCAATAGCTGCTCCCACCACAGAGATGGCCACAGAGAGGCCAGCCCCAATGGCGCCCCACATGTACGGCGAGGTCTGGGTCAGGAACCACCCAATGTCCACTCGCTCTCCCTTACCAGTCAGCGTGTAGTAAGTGGCTAGAAAAACACACCGGGAACTGTAAGTTACATGTATACGAGTGGGTGCGTACTGGTTTGTTTTTATCGAACACTTTCCACTATACCCAAAGCGGACTACCCCACACAATCAGCCCCGTGATCATCACGGGCAACCCACGAGTGATTCACAGTGCTGCTTGGGTCGCCAATATTATAATTACCGAAAATGACGATGGTGGAGACGGCCAGAATGATCAGGGTGTATGAGAAGATGGCCCTTATGCTGCTGGCCATGGCTTCGGCTGATTCCCTCCGACGGGGCGGGCTCGACACGGAAGGGCGGACTGGGGATCGATAGACGACGATGGGCCCCCGAATCCACTAGCAGGCAAGGCAGAGACCGAGTCATATGAGGAGCAGGGTTGCCAATGGTGGAGGGGGACACATTTCGCGTCGCGTTCTCATCTCGCTGCTTCTATAGGTCCAAGTGACTGCGACTGACCGAAGCAGTTTGGCATAGTGGATAAGGCCTCCGACTGCTAATCGGGAGGTCCTGGGTTCGAATCCCGGGGCCGGAAACTCTGACGGCGGTTTTCTGTGGTTTCCCACGGTCCTTCCAGGGAAATTCCGGAGTTGTTTCCGTAATTAACAGGCCACAGCCGCTTCCTTCCGTCCCTATCTCATCCCAAAAAGTGCAGTAAAATGAAAGCAAAGAGTTCCAGGCAAAAGAAAATTTCCCCCCTAAAGAGCCGAAAAAGGCTGATAACGGGGTATGAATGATTGAATAAGTGACTGCGACTGACTGGAAGTAGAGGCTCCTAGTCGCCGCTACTTAAATAGCGGTTCGGCAATGACGTGATTCCAGTGGTGCCAATGGAACGCATTTGGCGCTGCAGTCGGTGTGGCGTGGTTGAGTAGTTTTACCGCTAGATTTAAGACAGNGGGGGGGGGGGGGGGGGGGGGTTACAAAAATACATTGAGCTGGTAATTTCGTTAGCTAATGTTGGAAATTAAGACAAGCCATTTATTATTATGGAGCAAATAAACATATTATTTCTGAAATTGCCTGAAATTAAAACCACACATTCATAATTATATCGTTACTTCTTGCAAATGCCTCTCATTACTGCCGTCACATGTAGGAAGACTAACTTCAGAACTAGTAAGGGTGAAAGTCGCATGCATGCCCTGCACTAATCCCCCATGACTCAGATGGGATTAGTGCAGGGCATGCAGGTGACTTTCACCCTTACTAGTTTTTGAGTTACGGTCTTCTTACATCTGACGGCAGATTAACAGAAAAAAATCCACACCTTTCAAAGTTCAGGATTTTCAAATGAGTATGCCAAATGATCAGTTTTGACATACATCGAACACTAAGAAAGCAAAGAATATTAATCCAATTATGATTTAATTCTTCAAATGGGATAACATCAAACCTCAATATTCTTTCATCCCTTCACAGCACCAGAGTAGGTAATACAGGGTGAAACAAAAGTAGGCTCAGATCAATGTTTGTAACATTTTGCGGATGCTCACCCATGTAACCTTCCAAGTGTACCATTGTAAAGCCCACCACATAAGCAGCTTCCCAACAGGCTGTTTATTGCACTGAATATACTCGTAGGTTAGATCACATCTGCATTGATAGGAGTTTTCCAGGTTTCGTGAGTCATGTTGGTTCTCTAATTGCAAGATTAGCGCAAATGATTTTGTGCATTGTGTGTTTGCTTTCTGTAACCCTTGCTTGTACATTGTTGGCGCAGGGCTGCCCACATGACTTAGGAAATCCAGAGTGTTGTGTGTGAAATAATGTCAGTTCCAAAAGATATACCTCTTTGCTGCACTTGCAGGAACAGGAAAGTGGAAGTGAATGTTTGGGAGATTTTATGAGCTTATTCTTGTTTCACCCAGTAAATTATAAGGGATAGGAATCAACAGGTCAGGAGCTGAAAACAACAAAAATACTCTTTTAAAATCCTCAGTTCCAGGTACACTGGAACAAATAATAAATGCGGTTTTAGAATCATGCACAAAATAATGTCCCCCTAAGTTCACATCACTGTAAAATCACAAACTCTTCAGACTCGTAATCGCTGTCATTGGCAGTGTTGGAGACAGTCTCTTCTCTCTCTTCTGGTTGACTATACAAATACAGGTTGTGCCCAAAGTCGAAAGCAAACAGGGGGCACTCTTCTCTTTGATTCAGTATGTAGTCCACGAGGCCATTCAGATCACTCCTAGTCCTGCAGTAGAAACCAATGCAGCAGGATGGATCCATCTTATGGATGTCCAACTTCCTCGGGGAACGACAGTGGAAACTGCTCAGAGGGAAGTCAGACTGGTCTGTCTGCACCACTTCATGGCAGTAGTGTGGGTCTAGATGGATCAGCTTCTTGTCTGAGGTAAAGGACAATATACCAGTTGAAGAAAAAGCCATCGAGACTATAAGACAGAAAAATCCATGCTCATTAATACCTTGATATCCAACAAAGTAGAGTGAATGCTTAGGCTTTCCCCCAATTATCCCTAGGCACTCTTTAAGCACCAGGAGGTTCATGATGGCCTTGGAGTACTCCGGGTTCAGTTTTCCCATTCCCAGGCGTACAGGAATGAAAATAATCACAGACTTCCATCCAATACTTTCACCACTTTCTTGTAAGCCTTCAGGACGCTTTTCGCACAAGTCTGCAACATCACCCAGGTACACTGAAACAGAGAGCTACATTAAAAACCAGTCAACTCTTTTGACAGAATCCTTTTACCAGTGCAGTCCTGTGCAACATAGATGCAAATGTCCCTGAGTGCCACTTGCTCCTGTGATGCCTTCTCCATGGCTTGCCTCATCAGATGTGCCACTGATGCTGGTCCATACCAATCCCCCGCTTTCTTCCCAGTCTCCTCTCCCATTGCCACTAATTGGTGGAGTGAGAAAGGGCAGGCTGGACTGGGGTCATCTGCAAACCATCTCACTATCTGTCGGTGCCTTCTTTCCTCTGGCCCTTGCCCCCCTTCCTTCCATCTCCAGTGACGGCCTAGTAGGTGGCAGACGAGAGCCTGGGCCAGCATCATCTGTCCACTCCGAAGCATACAACCCCATCCACAGTCTGTAATGTACTGGGTCGAGTCCCGACCCATCAGAACTGGGAATTCCTTCCGATAAGTGAGCCACAGTCTGGTGGCGAAGTCTAATTTGAAGGCTTCAATCCAGGCACGGACAGAATCGTTATCTGGGTCCTCTTCATCTTGACCGCCATATGGGTGCTGGTACAGCTCGCCAAGTAGCCACACGGGCATGCTCTTGGAGAAGTTGGTGCGTAACTTGGACGTTAGACCTGGAAGGGTAACTGTGCATTATACAACTTGCATCATAACTTAGGCCTTTTACATAGTTGGATAATGAATCATTACCACGTCTTACTTCAATACTTACTATATTTCATGTTGTTCCATGTGCCAAGTAATGTGGTTCTAACTTTCTCAGCCAGGTCCCCATCCTCTGAAACTGCAGTTGCCACTGCCATCTTCTCCACAGGTGCTGATGTTGCCAAGCCAGTTGCTTCTGGGATGCTGCATCTTTGTGACGCCATTGTCAATCTGTTTGGGACCAAGTATCCTGATTTGTCTGGCACGGACACCCTTTGTGGCACCGCCATTGTCAACCTTTCTGGCATGAATGCTGTCCTCTGTGGTGTCCACACTTCTGGTTCACACGTGGCCACATCTGGAGCTGATACCAGAGCCCTTTCTGGTGCACTCATTGCCAGTTGTCTTGGTACTGGTTCTGATTTCCGTTGTGGACAAGTTGCCTTTTGCTTAGAGCCTGGCCTCTGTGATTCCGCCCCATCGGCGTGGCTGTTGGCCATCGGGCCAGTAAAAAAATACGTGGCAGGCCCCGTGTTCTTATTCAGTGTCACCCTCTGATGGTTTGCGGCCTCTGCCCTCTTCGGTATGCTCTGATGGTTTGTGGCCTCTGTCCTCTTCGGTATGGCCCCTTGACCAGTGTTCCTTGTGGGGCAGTCTCCTACCTGCGGAGGAGGCCCCACACACCCGAGATCGTTCCCGTTGCTGGTATGCCCTCGTCTATCCGCCTCCATCGCACATGATTTCTTATTTTCTGCCTTGAAAAGTCAAGTGATGTAAGTAGGTCAGTAGAACTAGTGCGTCCTTTTCTAAATCCACTGCAGATATCGGCGGGTGCTCTTGGCCACCGGGTCGGAGCAGCCCCTGACCTCCTGAAGGCGAACAGCCAAGTGGACCACTGGCTCTTTGGCCCTGGATTTTTGGGTCCTTCAATATTGAAGGTCAATTAAGCAAGCGGCCATGTTTGAAGTTGGAAGGGCGCGTCTGAATTTATTACAAGGAAAGTGCGTTCCTTTTATTGCCGTGTTTTCAGGAAAAGTAGGATTTTAACAGGGAAAAAGTTCACAGCGATTTACAAATGCAATTGACATAAAAATTGAAGTCAATGGCTAACAACGCCATAGCCTGTACCCAATCAATCATGGCGTCCTCTCCGATGATCCTATCAATTTTATAGTCCATCATAGACACGTCAAATTTTTCTAAATTTTGAGGTTGACATGATTCCAGACGACGCTTTACGTGCCCGCTTTACCCGCCGGAAAATTCCAAAAATCGACCCTCCTATTTATCCGTAGCCGTGCAGCCATGGCAGCCCGTCTCCTCCAGTCACATGACGTCACATTGGCCCATCCCTTCCAATGGTCAGGCCCTGAATTTTTTTCCTCATAATTATTTTGGCTGGAATTCTAGTGTCGCCGCCGCCGCCGCCTTTCCCCGCCGCCCGGCCGACCGTCCCCTCCCTCCTGTCCCCCCCCAGACGCACCGTCATCGTCGGCGACTGCTCTAGTCATGCTGGCGATCCTTTCGGAGGCGCTTGCGTGAAGGTGAGCTGCGAAGAAGGGGGGAGGGAAAAAATGGAGAGAGAGAGAGAGGGACGAAGGTTAGAGAGAGAGGGACGAAGGTGGTAAGTGACGTCTCCTCCGAAAAAGTGACCCGTGATGCGTATGGGGTGACAGGAGAGGGTGTCGCGGGGAAGAGACATTCCTGGGGGCATCACTGCTGCAGCGTCCCTCCTTGGCACACTGGGAGGATCGTTAGTCATGCCCAAAGTGTGACTCTGACTCATTTTAGGATTGTTTTTTGAGGTGGGGGAGGGAAATGGGGGGTTGGTTTTTTTGGTGGGGAGGCCTTGGTGCTGCACACACCAGAAGGGTTATTTAGGGCTGGAAGTAAAGGTGGGGGAAGGGGAAGCCACGACTGGTGCTGCGGATGGGTCTGACAAGGCTGGACACTAACAGCGCAGAGGAAATGTTGGCCATGTGCACTGTACATGCGAGGGATCGTGAACTTGCTTCTGGTTGATGCCTGAAGGATACGTCAGGCTGATAGACGAGTCCTGGGAATAGCTTCCGACTTTGTTCCGAGTTTGTTGTTGTGCATTGACATACAGGGATGTTGCTTGTACATGCCACCAAGACCCAAGTCTTTCTAATAAATTATAACATGAGCTTGATAGCATAATGCATGGAATGCACTGTCACCTGTTGTTGTGAGCAAACGTTGTAAACTCAACAATTAAACAGAGCATCTGAATACAAAAGAAAATGTGGGTGGGATACAGTACAACACGTATGTGGTTGCAAGTAGAGAGAAAATTGCAATATACCCTCAAGAATTGTCGTGGGACTTGTGGGAGACTGGTCGTTAATTAGCGTGTGTGGATGGCAGCATGGGCATAATGTTGCTGGGATGTGAGGAAATTCCGCTGCCTAATTTTGGTGATTATAAGTTTTTTATATGGTTGACTCCGGATATAAGACTCCCAGGTATAAGCAACCCTCAATTATTGCCAACTAGAAAGGCTGGTCCCATCATACTTCCATATGTGGCCTATGGGTATGGATATAGGAAACCTCAGTCATAGGGTACTGATTTCCATGGTTCCTCTTATATCCGGTGTAGACTGCACTTTTTCTTGCTCTGTTGTCAGGTGAAGTCCATTTAGTCCATTCGTAATGGGCCAGCAAGCCAGGATTTTCAGTATTCACTAGCATGTAAACAAGTGCAAGATCGAATTTTTGTCTTGGATTATCTCGAAACTGGTTTTTTGGACTTGGTGGTGGATCCCACGACACGGAGATTAATATTTTAAGTGCATTTGATGTCTAGAATGCTATAATGAATTTTTATTTGTATTTAGTGAGCGAGAGATGGCTTCCGGTGTGTGATAGCTGGTTATACCCATTCTGCGTCATTAGTACGACACTTTATCTTATGATGTCAGCAGCCAGTAACTAGAAATAGCAATATCTGTAGCTAGCATATGGGTGTACTCCTGCCAGAGCTTGACAACTAGATTGATAAGGTGTACACACATTTTGCATATTGTGACATGTGTTTTAGGGACAGTTTCAGTACTATCCTTTTTTGTAATGCACAAAAAACTGGTTTTGATTGCAGGTCATCTAACTTTAAATTAGAGCAGTGTGGTGAGGACACCAGGAACTTGACATTCCCGTCCTGGCCACTCATCTGAATTCAGACCGGTGACTAAAAGCGATGGCCTCCTGCAGCACAGTGTCAGGAGCCATGGACACAGGTGGCTGCTTCTCTGGAGAAGCAGGAGCCAGTGACAAGTCTGAAGAAAGTGTGAGCACCTCCGGGGGTGGGTCAAATATGCTAGAAAGTGGCATAGAGGGCAAGAGCAGCGTGGTGCTGGAAGTGTCGTCCAGTGTTGCAGAGAATCAGGTGGACAGTGTTGCCGAGTGCATTGTGGCAGAGACGATGGAGGAAATGCATGCAGCGGAGGCAATGGCTGTTGAGCCAAGAGGGTCGCCCTCATCCTCCTCAGCTACGACTGCTGCACCCTCTTCCTCCTCCTTGTCCTCGTCCTCCCCATTTCACCACGTTAAGAAGATCTTGTGGAAGGACAAGCAAACACATATTATCACTCAAAATGAGAATGGGCCATGCCCACTTATAGCAATCACCAACGTGCTTTTGCTTAGGGAGAAGCTCAAGCTGCCCCCGAATCTTGAGGTCATCAGTGCCAGCGAGCTCTTGCAGATGATTGGGAACACCATCCTTGAGAACATACCAAAGGTAATAGCAACATTATTGCATAAATTGGCCAAAACATCTTTAGTCATGGCATGTCAAGGAAGAAAATAATGCGTCAGTAATTACTGACTTCATCTTGCACATGTTGCGAAAATGCCAACTTTTTTAAAACTGACACTTTCATACATTTTTCTCCCTTCCAAATCTAAGCCACATTTGCATACAGAAGGACAGGAATTACATGTATGGAGGCAGAGAGCCTATACCTTTTGCATGAGCATGATAATTGGAAAGTTTGCAAATGTGTAGATGAATCATGTTGGATTTTTACGGTTCATTGGCCACTTAATGGTATTTCAACATCATGCAGGCTTACGTTGCTTTCATTAACAATGGACTAGGGTTACATAATTATATGACAATCACAAACTGAAATGGTCTAGTGATTGCTGACATGGATTCAGCACTTGGGATGATGCAAATTTTTATAATCAATGCACTTGATATTAGCAAATATTTCTCATGCACAAAATACTGTGATTAACTAAGGAATTACTGGAATATGTTTTCAGCTGAGTGTTTTAATAATGCTTTCATTTTTAAAGCAGCAATTTTTTGAATGCATAGGGTGATTGCTTATGTGGTAATGCATTATGGATTTTTTTTTCGCTGTATTATTACAGGACATTGAATACAATAATTGTGTTATTAGTTAGATTGGTTAAGGTAGAATAATTATGCAAATCTCTGAGCATACACTGGAAACTGAATAATTGTGATAATTTGGGCAAAATTGTGAAAACCCCTTGATCATGCTTCTAGAACATTTCTGCTGGAGTCCAGCTGAATTTTGAGCAGAACATGAATGATGCCATGTCCGTCCTGCCTAAGCTACAAACTGGGCTTGACGTCAACGTAAAATTTACTGGGTAAGGGCTTATTTGTTTTTTGCCTACTTATAATATTACACTTTATAATTTACATTATTTACTGGCCAGTTTTACTTATTTCCGTTTCTCTGTTTCGTCAGGGTGCAAGAATTTGAGTACACTCCTGAGTGTATAATATTTGACCTCCTGAACATCTCCCTGTACCACGGCTGGCTTGTGGATCCACAGGGAGAAGAGGCAGTGTTGGCAGTCGGAACCACTGGCTATAATCAATTGGTGGAGAAGATCATTACCAACAAGTGCTCATCAGACACACAACTAGTCACAGAAGGTAACCTAATGCCCATTATTGTAATACTCCTTGTTGAGTAGTTACTCTGAGCATTAGCAAGTAAATAGTTACACTCGTGATATCCCTTTGATTTGCCCAGTCTTTCAAGGTCCATTTGGTGCCAGAAACTGTAGAGTTTGCAGACCATTACAAGAAGGAATTAATTTTCTTGCAGCTTTGATTGCGGAGCAGTTCTTGGAGAAGACTGCATCTCAGCTAACGTATCATGGCCTCTGTGAACTTGTGTCTACAATGAAGGAAGATGAGCTTGCCGTCTTCTTTAGGAACAATCACTTCAGCACTGTCTTCAAGAGGAAGGTAACTATCATTGAGTGGTGTTAACCGCATATCACAGTGGTACTGCACACATCATAAAGGAATGACTGACCCATTGTTGATGTACCACGTGTATATAATTGCCAAGAAAGTAATACATTGGACTATACGTACTTCCATCCTCGTTATCTTTGCAACTTAAGTCTGCAGATAGTTTTGCTTATGTGATGGCAAATTATTCTTTACAAAATTCATGTGGATGTATATCTTGTCTGCTATGCACATGTTGTCAGGTTTCCAGAAATAAATGTCTATCACCTACTGCAACACATACTTCTGAACCATCTGCCTATCAGTGTCTGGTGTTTCAAAGAAGCTTTATGACATCTGAATGCAAATGGGAGTGCATTTTTCATTAAACCTGCATGAGCTCTGAACTTGAAAGGAAATCATGTAGGAAGAAAGATTTCGTTGATTTTTCTGAGGTTTTGTGTTACGTACTTCTGGTATGCCTTAGTGGCTTGGTAACATAGCTCAATTAAAGGGAATCATTGGTTCATCTCTACATGCTGTCACTCCTTTTAAAAGCATGGTGGTGTTCACTTGTGTTTATGGTGATAGTGATCAATGGTGCAGGTTACGAAGACTGTAAACTTAAGCTGCAAATTTTTATTGACATTATTTCATGCTCTCAGGTATTGTAAAGTTGTGAATAGTTGTATGGAATATTATTTTTAATTTGATTGATTTAAAATTGCAGTATGAACTGTTTCAACTTGTGACAGACCAAGGCTTTCTGAGTGAGACAAAAGTGGTGTGGGAGACACTGTCAAACATAGAAGGTGATGGTGAGTTTGTGGATGGGAAGTTTGTCACCGTTCCACCCAAGGTCCTAGAGAGTGACCTATCTCCCCTTCCTGCTGGAGCCACAGAGGAGCAGCAAATAAATCATGAGTATGTATGGTTATATTTTCCATTGCCCTTCATATCACCTCCTTTCCTGGAACTCCAACAAACTTCTCTAGAGGGCACCTGTAAATGGTCCACATAATCCCTTTCCCCCTGGCAGCTACTTGGTTGCCCTCTCGCTCCAAGAAGAGCAGAAGAGGCAGCAGGAGAAGGAGATGGCCTGGGAAGAGTTTAAGAGTAAACAGTTGGGTGCAGACACTGACATATCCGAGTACGTTTTTGGGCTGTCTTAATCTCTCTAAGTGTACCTATTGTGTTGCATGATATTTTGTTTACTTCTTGTGCTTTCTTATGGGTGGGGTTGTTTTGCATAGAGCCAGTGGGGTTGGAGTTGGCTCAATGTAAATGATCATGAACACTGACTTCTACATGTGCACTCTGCGCCCAGCCTGGCAATAATATATGTTATGATAATGATTTGTTTAGCTTATGCACCAGCTTTGCCCCTTCACAATTTGACACTTTTACTAAAATTATAAGCTAGACCAGCGGTTTTCACCCTTGCAGAACCATTGAAATCATTTTTGTCTCAGGGAACCCTTACATAAGTCTCCGGTTTATGAACAACCCGACTTATGGAGATTCGTACTTACGAACGGGCCTCCAAGGCTCCGCAGTAGGATAATTTATAATTATTATCCATCCACTTTGAATCACTTCTGTGTATGTTGACCGACACCAAGCTCTACATATTATACTGTATAATTAATAAATTATTGGGGCACTAAGTTCTTCTGTGCGTATAAACGAACACACATGACGTAAGCGGTTTATTGGAGCAACATATTTGTGCTGCATATATGCACTTTTTCTCGTGGATTCAAGTTACGTAGTACGTACTTACATACATTTTCAGGAACGTAACCCCGTTCGTAGACCAAGGATTTCTTGTATATCAATGAATGACCCAAAAATTTATCTACATGTGATTAGCCTATTATCAATATTTCTGGAAGAACCCCTTGCTTTTTATTGCAGAACTCAGGGGTTTCGAGGAATTCCGGTTGAGAACGCTGAGTTAGACGGTGAAAAAAATTTAGTAGAGGGTGCGGATCATGTTCAAAGAGATGTACATTTTTGCCCTACTTCTCTATCCATTTCCCTCTTCCTGTTTGTTTCCCCCCCTTTCCTGAATTTATAGCCTTATGGCCTTAGTTGCCTTGGCATCTTCCATTAATCGGCCTTACTATCAAGGAGTGCTGGAGAGTAACTGCTTGTGCAAAGCTGTATTAATCTTACAGGTTGGCCTCAGTGTGCATCTGGTACCTGTTGGGTGGTTTCACTTCAGTAACATAACCTTTCCAGTAGTTAGAGAAAAATATGTTCCAAAATGAGCATGGAGTATGCCATCCTAATGTAAATGGAGGTGTACACCCCGATTATTTCCTGCCTGCCTACCCTTTTTATGTAAATTGTGAACTTTTTTCTATCCATATTAAATAACACTAGAGTAACACTGGAAATTTTATCAATGATTTGTTATGGTCTGAGGTCAAATGATATGACTACTAAGCAGATTATTAAAAGATAAATGCATTCAATTATCTTCGTAATTTTACACATAAGGCAAAAACATTTCAAGTCTCTTTTTGATTTACAGTAAGGTTCCAAGTGCACACTCAGAATTACTAATAACTCATTTACATATTAGCCTTTTTTAACTATGTAACTTGCAAGTAGCTCATTTACTGCCCACTACTGTGTCGTGATTTTAGAGTATTACAAGTACATGTTCTTACCCACTAGTGAGGAATTGGCCAGGCGGCTCCAGGAGGAGGAGGAGCGCCAGGTACAGTCTCAGCAGCAGCAAGGGCAGGTACAGGGGCAGCCACCACAGCAAGGAGGGCAGCCAGGAGGGCAGCAGGGTCGCCAGAGTCCGTCTCAGGGTGTGCCTCAGGGTGGGGAACTAGCGGAGGGAAGGGGGAGCCCCCAGAGAAGGTTTGGGGCAGGATCATCATCATCTGGATCATCTCGGGGCGAGAGGGACAAGAAGGGATCGGTAAGTGAACAAAAGAACCCTCCCTTGACCCCATCCCTGAAAGCACCCTCTTGCAGGATGTCTGAGAGCTGACACTCTGGAGGAAAGATTGTAACTCACCAGAAATACTGGCACAATCAAATGAGGCTTTACCATATAATGGAATGTGCAGGACCTCTCAGCCTATGACAACATATTCTTCCCTTTGTGTGAAACTGTATGGGTAAACTTTACATGAATCACAAATAAGTAATTATATTGACATAACTTATGGTGTGCCATTTGAAAACAAAATTGCAGGTGTCTTTTGATGTAGTGTACATGAAAAAATCAACCAATCCGTACATGCTGACCAAATGAATATTTTTATAATTATTCTGCAAATGTGCATTTGTATGCTGAAGGGTATCTCAAGCAGTGTTAATAAGGGCACTTACAACGATTCCTGATTCTTGCAAATTAGTCATTTCTCAGTCACCCTGCATTTTTTGCTCACAGAGAGTAGTAACAATAGACGTACCTATCACCTACCTCATACCCATGTCACCGAGAGCAATATGCAGCAGTTCTTGAATGTGACTATATTTGGCTGGATTTTACCAGCACAACCTGCACCTGACTTGACTACTAATTGTGTCAGTGGTCTTGTCCCTGTTCCTTTTTTTGCGTGCAGGTCTGACACTGGAGAGAAAGTGGTTGGATTCATGACTGCTTTGCACTTGCAGAACTAGATCTTGGACAATTATTATATGGAAGCAATTTAATATTTAGTGTACATTGGTGACAATGGAAGGCTTGTGCAGAGGAGTCATGGACTCTGTTTGGTGTTGGGCATCTCGCATTTGAGATCTTTTTTGGCACATTTCTCCATTCCACATCACAGCGATTGGGTACTCTCCAGTTTCGACTGGGGAAATTTTAATGTTTCCTTTTTTTTTTACCAAAAAAATGAGCAGAAAAGCAAAACAGTGTGATTTTGATGCACTTGAATACAGACAGAGCTGACCCCAAGTGGAGAAATTTGTCTCAGTAAAGTTTTCCTGATGATGCCTGACCTTAGTCGCCCTCTTTTTACAAAGAATCTCCCCCAAAATAATTTCCTCCAACTCTGAACTGAATGAAGTTAATGGGGATTTTATTCTTGGAATTCCCTTTCATTGCTGTAGGAAACTGCATGAAGAGAAGGAAGAACTTCTCTTCTCCTTCTTCTCCTTCTTCTTCAGGGAAAAGTAGAGTTGTCTGTGGGGAAGATTTCGGCTTTCGATTAGAGAGACATTAGGTACATCTTGACCACGATCTTTTTCCAGCTTTTCTATTCCCCCTTTTTTGGGTGATCAGGCAGTTCATTGTGTGTATTCAAATGCATGTGCAGGTTTTGAGCTTTTGTATTTATTTAATTTTTCCATTGGGAAAATGCCAATTGACAGTTCTTGGCTTTGAACTTTGAATCAGAAAACTCATAGCAGGCCAGATATTATATGATGAATGTTTTTGCAAATGTTAATTAGCATGAAAGTGATATTTCGGAACTGAGGCATCATTGCTGACCTCTGCACAAATAGTTAAAAGAGGGTATCATGCATGCTGTGTCCAATGCTTCTAATCAGAACAGTTGAAAAAATTGGGCAACAAAAATCGTGATTATTCTTCATACTCTTCAAAGTAACTTGCAATTACAGATCTTATTTTGGGAAGTCATGGGTCAGTTGGCACATCCCACTTTTTAAGACCCTAACGGATAAAGTCCCACAAAAGGCTCAAACGATACTAGAAACAGCTAGAATTTTTTCACTTATTACTTTGTGATGTTTGCATGTCCTTAATTTTTTCATTTAAAATTGTGACATTTTTATTACTTTGCAGCATGCTCAGTTGGTGAATCATGCATTAAGACTAACTCAAAATCGTGAATGCCATCTGAGGTGCACCAAAAGAGAAGTGCATCCAAGTCGGAGACATTGTGTCAATAAAATTTGAGATTTACCAGTGCACATGCACAGCTATTGATGTGTTTTTCTTAGGCCATTGGTGCTGTTAGAGAATATTTTTATTTATTTATATTTTTTTTGGAGACCGTAATGTAAAGGAATAATTGCAGTATACCCTCAGTGCATTGCTTAAAACACTACTATTATTATTATCACAGTGGCAGTTGCTGGAAACTGTTTTAAAAGTCAGTGGCCATCAATTTGCAAAATGACTTCTTTTTTTAGATTTAACTTTCCCAGCGGGTGTCACTGTTATGTCACGGCATGAACTATCGGAAATATGCTCCACTGGTAGCCAATTGTCTAACCAATTGTGTGTTTTTTTTCCCTTGCAGTGTTGCATCCTATGAAGAATATTTTTATCTTGTTGCATCATTTTGGCAGTTGGGAGAGGATCCGAATTTATCGCCCAGTGCCATCTGCCTAGTTTGTAGAGGCCCTTAAGATGTTACCTGTATACCACACTAAATATGAAAGTGGGAATGAAAAGTATAACAATTTGCTGATGCTTGAAAGTGAAACCGTTTGGAAGAAAAACCTCTGATGACGCTCAGGATACTGTTGAGAAGAAACTGGAAATTGTGCAACAGTAATGGCATAGAAAATATTCTGCGTGAAAATGACTTGAAAAAGTATCTGAGTAGTGCCGTGAGCATGTGAAAAGGACAGTGAAAGAGAGGACAGGGTGGTGGGGGTTTTGGGGAGGGGTGAAAAAAATACAAGGTAGTGAGGAAAGATGTATTTTTGCACTGGTTACCAGTTCCTCCGAACCTGAACATTTTTTCTCCTCGCCTCCCTTATCCTGCAACACACCTACCACATAATAGCCTATTGTGCTTAACGATTTTCTCTGTATAGTAATCATGATATCAGTTTTCCTTTTCGTGATCATTGCCTCACCTCTGTTACAATTTGCATTTGTGTACATATTTGGAGTGGTTGCAGTTATTGGAATTGTGGCAGAAAGTTATTTTGCATATCCAGCCTCACCTACCCTGTTTACTGAGGACCGTTAAGTTACTAGCGGTCTATTTATTCACATACCTTGTTGTTTTTTTTGGTGCCCTGTTGAAAGGTTTTGTCAAAGTTTATAATATTATTAAGGTAGAGAGTGAAAAACAACAATAGCATGTATTGGTAATTATAAAGTCTACATGAGTCTTAGGGATTTCAATCTGAATGCTTCCCCTTCATAATATTATAGTAGACCTCTATTTTTTTGTGATTCTTGTTGTACAAGTATTCAGAACTCTTGTTTACCGTTACTGTTGGTTTGGTTTTTACCAAAACTCATATTGTAGTGCCAGTTATATAAAAGGTGGCAAATCTTTACAGAATAACGCAGGTTATCTCCCCACATCCTCCGTAAACTAATGACTTTGCCAACTACTCATGTGATTGTTGATAACAAAAGACATTTTGTGCGAAAGAGTTGCTTTATTAACCATGTGATGACTACAAAAAGAAAAAAAATAAGAAAAAAAATCAGCCCTGGTAGTCCACGCCCCCGAAACGGTGCTTAAACTTGGCCAGATTTGACTGTGATATGATGACCTTCACAAATGTAAATTGACTGTCCGAAGGATCGGGGGCTGTGTCTTCTACTGCGGCTTCCTTGTACAGCCAACTGAAGAAGAATGTATGATTATAATAACAAAGGAACTGAGTGACCCAAGTGCAAGAAAAACCGGTGAATAATAAATTTGCTCCTCTCAGAATGTTCTTTAATATAAGTACCTGAATTCTGAGCCTCCTGTCTTGACCCTGAAGATCATTTTGATCCGGTTGGTTAGGCTCAGAAGCTCCGTCTCTATGCAGTTCTTCAATTCAGCCAATCCAGTACCTTTTTCACATGACACCGTCATCAAGTCACCAGGGGGTTCACCGTCCAAGAGGTCAATCTTATTGCCAACCACAATGGTGTTTTCTAGTACCTTGCGGTCCTGCAGGAGGCTCTCAAGAGTCTTGTCCACATTTTCAGCCTGGGACACTGTGTCTGGGTGGCTTATGTCACGGACATGGATGATCAAGTCCTAGGTTTTGCAAGACAAAATTTTAGAAATTTACAGGCCCAGTAATGGACATTGGCACTGACATCACTAGTCTTTCATGATTGATTGCTAAATTGTCAGTACCCATGTTCTGATTCTGCTGTAGTATATTAAATAAGTCAGTTACTTACAGCTAGCATTGCATCCTCCAGTGTAGTAACGAATGCCTCTACCAGAGCAGTGGGAATGTCGGATATGAAACCAACTGTGTCTACGTATAGCACCTCCAGAGCAGATGCCAGAAGACCCTTGTGGACAGTGACATCCAAGGTTGCAAAGAGGTAGTCTTTAGGTTCCAAGGTCTCCGACCCTGTCAGTGCCTTGATCAGTGATGTTTTCCCAGCATTTGTGTAACCAACAACTGCCACCACAGGAAAATCCATCTTTTGTCGGCGCCTTCGCAGCAATGTCCGTCTTGCCCTCAGACTTTTAATAGCAGTGACCAGTTTTTTCTCGCGCACAGCCAACAATCGCTTTTGAACTTCAAGATATGTCTCGCCTGATCCGGATGTGTATGATGCTGCTCCAGATGCCCTATCAACTTCACCCTCAGCATCTCGTAACCGAGACCTTAAGTACGGGATCTCTGCCAAAGCTACCTGCATCTTGGCCTCCTGTGATTGTGCATGCTGTGTGAAAATATGCAGCACTATGGTGTACCGATCATATATCCGTACATGGAATAGATCAGACAGCTCCCGGTACTGCAAGCCAGTCAGCATATCAATGCTCACAAATATAGCAGTAATGCGATGGTCTTTCTTCACCCTCTCCCTCAGCCTGTTGAGATTTCCAGTGCCAAACACCTGCTTCTTTCCGATATGCGTAAGCCCAATAGTTACTTGATCCAATACACTCCATCCAGATAGTGTGCGGATCAAAGAGACAGATTCTTGCAGCATGAGGTCTGGAGTGGTGTGGTACCGCTTCTTTGGACCCCATTTGATATAGGGCTGCACTACTAGTACATGATGCTCAGTGCCATCTAACTGGAGGTACTGCCGCTGGAGCTCCTGATATTCTGAGTCATCTGGGTCTTCATCTGGTTGTGGAGAAAACTCCCGAAATGCAGCAGTTGATACATGAATACGTCGAGCAATCAGTGTCTTTACAACATGTCTGCAGGCACTAAGCACCTTAGAAGTCATCTTTTATCCCGTCTGCTTTGACCCAAGCACGCTGGCATGCCCTAGTGCGCTTGGCTGTGATGTGGTATGAGGCAGCAACTCCAGCAAAGCTGGCCACAAGCACAAAGCCTTTGGCACCGTATGGCAGGCTTCGGGCATTAACGGACTGGACCAAGTAAGTGCCTGAAAAGGCTAGATTCAAGTGGTTGATTACTGCATATTATCATAGTGAGGCAGTCCATGAACTACACAACTAAACTGTTACACAGCATTTGTATGGTGAAAAGCAAGGGGTTAACCACTCGAGTGTAAAGTGTACACTGGAGTACCAAAGAGTAAGGTACCTAAGGAGTACCTGGGAGTACCACTGCAGCTGTACACCGGAGTACCAAAGTGGTTAACCCCTTGATGAAAAGGAAGCAAGAAAAACAATTAAATGACACAACAGAACAAGGGCTGAAGTCCAAGGTGATGTATTTCATTGTTCAGTGTACTTTTGTGAAGTAGAATCTTTAATGGATTTGCATTATAAATTGCTATTCTTGGGATAAGGCAATCTATAAGCTCTTCTGGCGCTTCCCCAGAATAGGGGAAATCTTTAGAGGGGTATCTTCATGTCAGTTATGGCCAGTTTCACCAAGCCTGGTTTTCATAAAAACCCCGGTTCTTTCGGAAAATCCCTATTCTATTTGCATGGATTTTCCGAAAGAACCGGAGATTTTATGAAAACCGGGCTTGGTGAAACCGGCCATTAGTGCTGTCTCGAAATTTTTTATTTATCCCTGCTTTATCAGGTCATTCAATTACTTATGATTTTTCTCCAGGAAAAACTACATGCATATCTAAGTTCTAAGGAGATATTTTGTCGCTACCTAATATTGGAGTTTATTTCCGAATAATGCACTAAAAAATCACATGAAACGTGCTCTTCCGGTTGCACATTCTGATTGAGGATGGCATTGCAGTGAAACATCCGAACTGGAATGAATATCAGGTGCACACTACGAGCACGTGGCTTTTGTACCGAGTGCAAATGCTGATAGACCGCTGAGCAACGCCCTGGACATGCATTCGGTGTAGCTGCCAAAGGCTGGGTACTTCTCTTCGGCTTCCTTCACCACCCTGTTCATGTCCTGCATCGCTCCTTCTCGCTCCTTCTCCTCACCAAAACCAACGACTCGGCAACATGTGCGCAGCCATCTTGGATGACGTCACTGGAAGTAATCTCACGTGGATGTCACCGGGATGTCACATGAAATTCTACTAAAAATGTGATCAGCTACAGTACACCGGATTTAATCATGGCTCATTTACGATAATTGCATGATGAGCCTCCCCTTCAGACTACGCAGGTTGTGCATACATTTTTGGTACCGGTACATTTATCCTGAACACACTAATCCCACCGACCCGGACCTAATCATCATGTCAGCATGACACCCCCGCCATTAGTTAATTAATATCAAGATAATTCCCGTCAAGTTTAATACGCAACCAGCCGGCTGCTAGCTGAACTTGAATGTTCAATCCGGTGGTGCCCCCTGTCCAGCCAGGTCCCAATCAATACCCGACCATCTCCCAGTGTCCCCGCCCCCGATTGGCCCCCTCGCAAACACCGCCCCGGGCCCACACCCGCGACCCAGACCGACCCGCATACAGATCAGCACCCCGGGTATTTTCCCTTCCCTTCCCTTTCTCCACCCCGAGGTCCCGGCCGGCCCTTGCCCCGACAGAGGGGCCCGTCCCGATCCCCCCGATCCGTCGGGCCAATCGCAGCCCGTCTTACATCCCCCTTCGGGAGCGTCGATCGGGCCGTCCAATATGGCGTTTGGGGCTTGGTTGTAGTGTGAGTGGTGTTTTTTAAATCGCGTTGTTTTCCGGGAAACAGCGGTCCACCCCAGGCGGTACACACCCCAGGTAAGTCCGTTCCGTCCCACCACCATTTGAGCATTCGCTGGAACACAAATTTTTTATTATTATTCTGTAGGACCTGTCCACCTACTTCCCCCCCCTAATGTCAGCCAGCCTCCCCCTCCATTCCACCCGGAGTGTGACCCAACCCCAAAATATATGTATGTCTAGATAGTTTTTGCCAACCCAACCACCCCCATCCTCCCTGTGTGTGATGGTACACGGTGGGAGGAAGAGGGTAGATGAGAAGAGGTGGGGGGGAGGGGGGAGAGGGTAGGTAGAGGGGTAGGGGGGGGGGAGGGTAGGTGGATCAACTTTCGATCGTGGGTTCGGGTGTTTGCCCCCTGCCGTTGCCCTCCACCCTCCTTTTCCCCCCCGCCTTCCCCCGCCTGGTGGTGGTTAGGGCGGGTCTAGGACCGGGTAGGGGGGTGGCCCACACACACATTTTAGGACCAGTTGTGTGCTGTGTGGATCCACTGACTGGGGGTACACTACTTCCAGACACCTGACTGAATATTGCATGAGGATGGGGGCGCCAGAAAGGTTTGACAGCAGTTGGCCTGGGTGGGTGTCAGCAGTTGTCAATGGTCACTGTGGTACCTGGCTGTTGTCAGGAATGTAAACCAGAAGTACATGCTGTCATGCTACTGACAGCTTTGCTGGAGGCTACATTGTGCCATATGCAGTGGGTGTCGCATTTTGTAATGTGGTCTGCAGCAGCTTTATTGACATTTCAGTGTCCTTTGTGGAGGGAAATGACAATGAGAGTGGGGAGCTCCTCAGGTGTTAGATTCCTTTGGTAGTTGGGCCCGGAAAAAGTATTCACTGGCCATGCCCAAGGGTGTTGTGGCTATGGAAATGTACAATGTTAGATTTGTTAGGGTAGTATTTTATGACAAGTATTACAGGCTTCTTAGCATGAAGAGGTAGATGAAGTAAGCTTACATGGAGCTCTAAGAGACTCGCCTAGTTGGAAGTCAGAACAACTTGTAATTGACACATGCAACAACTTGATTGGCAGACAATCAAGTTATTGGTTGTGGTCTCGTGCTCTCCATATGTCAACATGATTTTTGTATCAGAGATACCATAGTTCATTTACATCAGCTTTCAGCAATGAGGACATGAAGGGAGAGATAGTGTGGGGTCAATAGAGATGACCCTTTTGGTGATGGAAAGGCATGTAAGTGGGGTGTAATTAAGGACAAGTAGGATATGCATTCAAAGTCTTAGACAGAAGAAGGTAGTCATGCTTTCAAGTGCTCAGTAAAATGCTTGGTGTTATGTTCAAGCAAGACTGTTTACAACCAGTTATAGAAGTGACTATCCCCTCTTGATGGTAGATGTTACAGATAATGTAACTGCAATGGGCGTTTTCAAGGTGATTGCCACCTGAGAGATGCAGATGGTCTTTTGAGAGAGGTGGAATGTACTACAGTAATTGATGGTTGTGTGACCCTGTGTTTGAGAACTCGCCTCCATTTGTGGCTTGGATCACTAAGAGAATGCTGATGTGGTCATGTTAAATAACAACAATTCCACGAAATGATATCATGATAATTATGTGATTTCATGTTTTGGCACATCATTGGGAACATTGTAGTACAGTGCGAAGGGATCTTGGCAGGTATAGGGCGTGCAAGTCAAGTGGTTGTGTTGAGGTTTATGGCCATGAATTAGAAGACTGTTTAGGCATGGTTGGTAAGCAGCAAGCTAATGAGCCTTGCATTGTAAGTTATTGGGCACTGCTTGCGAGAGATAATTACTTGACTTTGCACCTTGATCAGTTAACGGCCCTATGAGACATTGATTTTAGTTACTCATTACTTTGAATTAAAGTGATCTCTTGGTAATTTGTGATCTAGTAGATCTTGAGACATCATGCAAAAGAAAAATTAAAGAATAACTGCAGTGTCAGGGAGACGGAGTGGCGCCGCGGTAACGCGTGCGCCCACGGAAGTTAAGGTCCCGGGTTCAATCCCCACCCGGGGTTCCCACCTTCTTACGTGCAGAGTGAGACCGTCTCTGGCTTCGTTTCGGGTGGCGATCCTTTCACATATGCCACCCGGGGGAGTTCACAAAACGGCACATCAACGACATTGCACACGCACTTTGCACATCCCCTCCTACTTACCCTTGGAACACACTAAATACTATCTTAGTATACCGGTTCCACCCAAATGGTGGTATTCCACCCCCCTAAAGGAAATGTAACTCCCAATGGGGTAATGAAAAAAAAATAAATAACTGCAGTGATAATGCCCTATCTATATGGAGTCAGCAGCCCTATGTATAGTTATGTAAAGCAGTTGGGAGTTCTAGAAATGTATTCAAAATACTATTAATAGTTCTGTGGACATGATAGCATGTTGTGGTTTCTCACACTTCACATTGCTAAACTATGTGAGTCATAAATGTTAGATTGTGCCATAGACCGGTCGAGATATTGAATCATCCCTGTGTTCATAAAGCTAAATACAATGCAGCATAGCATGACTTGATTAGAAGCAAGCACAAAGTGAAGCAACACTTGAAGAAAGGACATGCTCCACTTACTCTTACAAGTTGTGTGTTCTGATTATAGTGCTCCATTTAAAAATATGAAATTGTAGAGTCCCGAGAGAAGGAACTCTTGCATAATTAATTATCTGCAGTATGTGGCGAGTTGTACACTGTAGTTCACTCTTAATTGTTGCAGGCTATAGATTTTAATTAAGGTTGCTTACGAGTGCAGCAGATGTGAAATTAGCCAATTACCTTATTTGCAACATTGCACAATGATGTACCACAATGTAACATTACTCTGCCATGTAACTTGATGCAACATTTATTCCTTACAGATGTGCAATTGATGAGTGCAACGCAATATCGCATGATAAGGTAAGAACACCCATCTGTTTTGGGTAAAATTAACGACATTGGATCTCTCAACCTCACTTTATGCGCAGATTATGCACTACATAAACTGACCCCAATCCGAAATATTAATCATGGAAACTACCAGTGGAGTTGAATGGACCTTCTAAAAGCTCGTGCACTGGGGACGCTGGAAAGTCCGGTCACAAAAATAATGGCTGCGCTGTATGGAGGGTACAAGTGGCATTATGTAACAGGCATTTTAATGTCCACTGTATTTGCATTTAAAATGTGGAGAGAGGGAAGAGGAAAGGGAAGGTTGGGTTCACATGAGAGCTTACCAGCGGATGGGAGCACTGCAGCCGTTCAAATAGGAAACCAGTGCTGTTTTTTTTTTTTTTTTTTTTTTTTTTTTTTTTTTTTTTTTTTTTGCTGCGCAAAGACATGTTTGAAGGGAAAAGGGGCGACCTTCCCTTACAGAATGTTTTATACCTGGCATCTGGTTCACAAGGGTGGAAAGACCTTTTTCAGATTCCTGCCCAGGAAGGTCATTTGCTGGCACCACCTACCTATATATTGATGCATTGATATCAATATCTCAACCGCTGTAATAGGTGTATTCTGATCTAAGGCATGTATATCTAAGCAGATGACCTAGCACTTGAGTGAGTGGCAGGGGCATGAAATGAATACTGTTAACGCAGCCCAGATGATATATTAGTGTAATATTCCACTGCGAATCTGCAATACAGTTGAAACAATTAACTAGGAAGCACCCGTTTTTAAAAAAACTGGGATCCCACGTTTGGCTGCAAGGTTTGACCCCATCGGCCGTCCTTTCACCCTGCATAAAGCAGATCAGTTTTGTTGACAGACATATTTTGACTTTTTGAGAGCCTTTGATGCCAACATGAACGTACCCCATAGAGAGTGTCACACCACACTCTCTTCCACAATAGCCGACAACCACGTGGACATGCCCAAACATCACTCAGGTCATAGGCCAGCAGGACGCTGTGACATGGTTGGTGGGACAGTCGTGGTCTTCTTTTTTTTCCCCCCTCCTGCACTTGGAGAAAATGAGTTGACACACCGAATTGAGGGCTGCATAACTCCTTATCATAATAACGACCTTATTGGCTGTCGGACTTTGAAGGGTTGCCAACCCGCCCCAGGGAATCTCCCCTGCGGTCTTACGAGCCTCTTCACGATGTATTGTTATGTCAATGAGCGGAACTGGTAGAGTATCGGTTAGGGTCCCTTTTATGCAGTCATAACCATTCCCATTCACGCCTCGACAAGTCGTTTTGTGAGGGATTGATCACGGTGCTGATTAGTTTGAGGCGGCAGGGTTTTGAATACATTGAGCTTGATTGGCATGTGTGTAAGTGTGCAAATATGTAACGAGGACAGGTGTCGAACTAGGGGGTTAAAGGCTTGCGTGTGAAGACCATGGAAGCGTGCATAACACGTGGTTTCGACTCCTAAGCTCGGCCATGTTGCGGTTTGTAGGGTTTAGCAGGCACAAGTTAATGGTTTGACTCAACTTGGAGAAGAGCTGTTGCTATTAATTTTGAACACCTGTACATAATAGGGGATTTGTCATCAATTGTGCTGATACAACCGGCACTGTGACAATGAATTATACCGTTGGAGGACACCTCTCAAGGTTATGTCGTGCGACCTGGAGTGACCTGGAGTTGTCCACATATCTGGTTCCACTCAAAGAGTGACATGCCGCATGTTTGGTGACAGGTCCGACCCCGTTATCAATCGCTTTAGGTTTCAAGCGTGACAGACGAGTCCCGCGGAGTTATCGTACCAAGGCGGGTGTGAGTGTGAAGAGTTGAAGAAAGAAAAAAATAATAATGTTGAAAGAAAATAAAAGGTGGGCGGAAGGTAGCAATTACGTTTTGACAGCGCAAACCTTGGCCCCTTGCATGTAATGTTTTCCAAGAATATTTCATGCTTCATGAAGCAGCACCGACAGTTAGGTTTTTGTATCGGACCCGGCCGTGATGTAACGTTTTTACTACCGTCGAGGTTTTTTTAACTGCCTTTTTTTTACTGTGACATTTTCAGATAGTATGGTATTTTTAAAGTTGCTCTGAGTAAAAATTGTAGAGCCATACTTTCTCACTGCTGTTTTACATGTTGCTTCACTGCTTCCTGTGTGTATTCGAGGAGTTAGACAATTGTGACCTGAAGTTACCACAGTGTGTCCATTGAATCACCCTGTAGGTGTAGGGTCGCGCCCAGTGTGGCTCTACCCGATATGGACATGTTACTCAATAGCGCAGTATCCGAAATGAGTACGGCACGATAGGCAACACTTCGAATCTAGATAATTTTAATTGATCACCGATGGCAGTGAAGTCTAGTCAACTTGAGGAAAGTAAGGCAAGCTTTTATCAGGGTCTGGTTGCGATTTCTCCACATGCCCCCCCCCCCNCCCCCCCCCCGCGCCAGCAGCGATAATACTTCCTTTTGTGGCGCACATATCGATTCCTGTATGCATCTGGGTCCACCCGATGCAAAAGGGACTGCTCACAAATCACGGTTGCACATGAATTGCATGTTGCCCTCTTTTTTGTGTGTACCCAGTCGCACTTGAAAGTGGACAGAAAGCATATCCAATTAACGTGAAGAGCACGGAGCATTAAAATAGCTCACTAACCACTTGTGAACGTTTACAGCCGAGAACCGCAACGGCCCTGGGTGTATTCTTGGACTGTCCGAGTGAAGTTGGAAGATGTGTGGGATAGTCATTGGACACCGACGCATTTCATGGGTTGAGTAACCTGTTGTCACTTAGTAAATGAACAAAAGCTTGGGTCCTGTGCCATAATGGGGAAACCCGATAAAAATGGCAGTCTGTCCGGTTTCACTAATCTTCATTTTTGCGGTGCAGGAAGATACGACGGGGCTGAGTATATCTAACCGGAAGTAGGTGACGGCTATTCGGAACGTGCAAGTGTTTTAGTAGAGTACACAGAAGAATAGAGTGTATCAAATCGTGACAGGGAATAAGCAGCGTCAACTTGAGAAAATTGCTTGGTTTGCTTTCCATTTTGTAAGGGAGCTGTTATTTTAGTAACAGTGTAGGTTCACCGGCCTGCATTTTTCAAAGGGACTTTCGGAATGCTTTTTATTTTGTGAGAATTCTAAAGCGGTATGCTCTTGCCGCGACAGACTTATTTCCGAAAAATAGACCGGTTGGGCTTTGATTTCATGGCATATTTACTGGTCTGATTTTACTGTCAGGTACAGACAACAAGGTCTGATTGACACTGTCGTTTAGGCGCGCGTCGTCTTAAAAGGCCTGTAATTAGGCGTAACTTTAGGGGGCCCTGGGAGTGGGAGGATGGGAGGTATACATGGAGGGGGTGAATCCTGCAGGTGTGGTCGCCGTGGAAACCGGGTTTCCATAGGACGCCGCCCCCGCCATAGCTGCCTACGCACCTGTTTTAGATTTAATGAGAAGCTACTGTGCTGCTCCAGATGACAAAACAGGCTTCATTTTTTAAATATAACACCCACGCGCCTGGCAATCAGGAGGTTATTTTTAGTGACAGTTTTTTTTCAGTGTCGCAACCGCGACCTTCGTTGTAGGTCGCGATTTTTTTTTTTTTTAAAAAAAGGGTGCAACCTGGCTTTTGTGACTCCTTGGCACGTGACGCACGACAGGGTACGGCACCTCTGCCATAAGAAGCGGGCGTGATGCAATGCGGAGCGAGAAACGCACGCGAGTTTTTAAACTGCATGAAATGTCAAGCATGTCATCAGCACCATGTTAAAAAAAACACACACACATTTAGGCATGGAATTCGGCGTGACTAATTGCAATATACATTCGGTGTGCGGGAGGTTAAATAATAATTATGGAAGAAAATGATGTCTTTTCAAGTCCGATCGACGCTTCGAAAATTTTCATCAAGTTGAGGTCCGAAGCACATTCAGCAGGGGACGTGGGTATAATTTTTCACATTGCGCCACACTGTGCGGCGATAATGACTGTGCCACAACTATCCCCATCCATCCAATATTCCCTGATATTCCCCTCCCTCCCCCACTTTTCGCTCCTCATTTCTATGGGGAGGTGGGAGGCGAAAAATGTATGGGTGCAATTGGAGTGAGGCTCTCGGCCAATCGATCGCAATGGGGGTATAGTGAACTCTTGTTTAATGATGGTGGGTGTTGATGAGTTGGGGTGGAGGGAGGAGGGGGGGGGGAGGCTGGTGAGCATATTGCAACCTCAAGTGTGCAAGTACTTGATAAGCACCAGGAGAAGTGGGGTTATTGACTATAAGCCTGCTTGTTGTGTGGCAGGTCAGTTGAGACGTATAATAGGGGATATTTTGCTGCGCAATATACTGGGCTGATTAATCATGGAATTGATAATTGGAAAATGTCTATGGCATATCAAAAAAAATATTGCAACATCCCCATTTTTTGCTTCTATTACCGGAAGAGGAAAGATGCTCAATTTTTTGTGGGGGCAATCCAGTATATCAAGGGTCATTATGGTTAGCATTGTCAGAAAGCGGCCAGGCGCTTTGACTGATGCGGCGTTATATCAAATCACGTGCTCGGATTACTTCCAGAGGAATCTTTCGGGTCCGATTATTCACACCGGACTGTTTTGCGGGGCAGAACAATGCTTGATGGGGTAATAATCTCCTCGGGAGGATTATTACGCCTGTCCTTATGACATTGGACATCACTAAAAAGGGCCCGAATAGGGAAAAGGCAAAATCCATTAATACACCGGGAAGAATGAACATTTTGTTATGCCTTTGAGGGATCAATAAAATGTAGCTTTGAGCTGTTGGCAGCTACAGAAAATGAGCCGGGCCCCATTAATGTCGAAATTTTCACGGTTTGGGTCCCCCGCACATTTTCTTGCCATTCTAAACTGGGTATTTAGCACATTTATAAATTACTCTCGGTTGCACCCATGCTAATGAAGGGTCGTGAAAGAGAGCGGGATGGACTGTAAAACGTGGATTCCTGTCCGTTTTGTCTAATAGCAATTTTCCGAAATGAGTTATGATAATGGGAAATGTGCGTATGTGATTTTGACGCAGCACCATATATGCAACGAAGGTTTTACCATTTAAATGATTTTATTCAGAAAGTGCACCATATTTACTTACATGTACCTAGTAAAATATATATATTTTTACGGTTTTAACTGAATGAGATATTCGGGGCACGAACCCTGGAACTTGCCAAGTCGGCGAAACGTGATTAGGCGAAATGGGTTTTTTGTCTGAGCCACAACGATCCTTTTCGTCCACATCCGGAAAAGGTATGCCAACCGTCGTGCACCGTCGCCTTGAACAGGCAGCCAATCATCATCGTCTCCATCAATCTGAGTGGTCCTGTAGCAGGGGCAAAATGAAGGGGGGGAGAGTGAAAATCAATGGCGCCGTTTCATTGCATGTTTGGTGCGGTGAACAAGGGAAATTGTGCTGCCAAGGGTGGAGCTGAATTCAGAGAGGAAAAAGATTAGGGGGAAGGAGGGGAGACTTGGCTAAGCCTAATCGACTTCTAGCCGGGAGTGGAAGCTGGAAAAGGAGGGGGGGGGGGATAGACTCGGTTTTGGCCAATTCAATAGTGAGATAGCACATGATATAACACTCTTCATTGTTACATCGAACTGAAGGATGTAGTGGTACTTGTACAGCACTAGACACTTGCAGCCAGTAGGTAAGGTGTTATTTGCAAATGAAAAATTCATGAAACCAACACCAAGCGTTTGGTTACATATGGTAGATATCCTGTACAATTTTTGTAAAATTCAAAAAAAATCTGCTTTGAAAATCAGTTTGGTCGCTAAAATGAATGTGATATCGTACAAAATTGTAACTGAAATAAATTGGAGACTAAAATGATGAGGAATTTCTGATAGGTGTGAACTTTTTTTTTCTAACATTGAATTGCTTGCTTTCCGGATCTTTGTAACATTTTACTGCAGGCACGAATCCCCATAGGGCTCCGTCTGATTTCAGCCAAACGAAGGGTGACGTCGCAAGCTGAGTGCGATATTTGGCCTTGAGCCAGTGATATCGAGGGCTGTGATGCTATTGGCGCGGAAGACATCACTGAACTGCCTTGGACGCCATCGACCAGTCAGGAACAGTGTAGCGCCACTTGCTTTGACGCCATTGGCTGAAGATTGCGTCATTTTTGACCCGACATCTGCCGTTCCAAGCAGAAACACCCTAACGTCAAAACTATAGTAAGGGTGAAAGTCGCGTACATGCCCTGCACTAATCCCTCTTGGCCCAGGAGGGATTAGTGCAGGGCAGGCACGCGACTTGCACCCTTACTAGATTTTAAGTTTCGGGTGTTTCTCCTTGGGACGGCAGTCATCCGCTCCGAATTGCAACATTCATAGTCTGACATTAATCTGACAAGTATGTTACCAAACATCAGCCGGAAAAATGTAGTGTTAATGCAGCCGACACAGGGCTTGACAATATAATGGGCGGAATAAAATTGTCGTCGGCGAAAGCCTTCTGTCACGAGGGGGAATCGTTAATAATCTGTCGGAATTGTTTAAAAGCGGGAGGGAATTTTGTTAGGGAGGGGGGGGGGGGTGGGGTTAAACAACCTCCCCCCTTCCCCCAGCTGCCATAAACTAATTTGAGGTCGAGTACCAGGGAAGTATGTTGTGCCGGTGATGATGATGGGATAGATTATTGCCGTTTAGCAGTGCGGACAAAGGCGGGCATTGTTATTCGTCATAATGCCCTCAGTTTTAATCCGGGGCGTATTAATACTGTTAATAGGACAAAGACAGACGAATCCTTTTTGGAGCGAGGATGGGGGCGACATGTATTGACCGGGTATTTCACCGGTGCTTAGGGGAATATTGCTGACATCGCCAAGGAGACTAATCTGGTTATCTACGGATTAATCCCGGTGATGAAGTGAAAGTGAAGCCCTTGAGTGTAGACGCGGGCGGTAATCCCATGATTTGTGTATAGGTATGCATTAGGGCTGACGAAAAGTTTGTGACACCGCCTTTTAGTAAAAAGTGAGCTGCGATTATTTGTATGAGGAGTCTATAGGGAGGGGATGACTGTAGCCTTGTCTCATAAAGATCGATTTTTTAAAAAAATCGACTTTCAGACAGGAATCGGATTGTAAATATAATTTACTTGTGGACTTATGCAATCATGGGCTTGTTCTGATCACGGTTATGCTGAACCTGAAATTCAGATATCAACTGCTTTTTCGATCCGTTGCCAAACACTGCCAAAAAAATTGACATTCAGGCGTTATGACTGGATGACTGGATCTAGATTAAAGCCGCCTTCCACCCTGGAAAGTATATAAGAGACGAGAAACTCTCCAAGCCCTTTTGTCCTTCCGACCTCTAGCGAATACTGCAGATCCTTATTATTAATGCACGGATTCCATTTCCTAATGGCTTAGCCTACAAACGCATCCTAGAGCACCTTTTTTTTCATCCTAAAAGAGACAGACGTCAGAAGGGAACAGAATATCGACTCCCAGATTTGGCGCTTTTTTTGTTGCCAAATGAGTAGCTGGCTGCTGTCAGATTTTAAGCTTTTTTTATTTTTAAAGAGCTATATAGCATGTCACAAAATCTATTGGAAAGCTGGATTTTCATTCCATTCCGATATATTTCGAGCGGAGCATTGCATTTCAATAGAGTGTGGTCCCCTCTGACTTTCCTCCCCAGTCTCGCCTGTTTTCCAGCAGATTCCTGCGAGGACTTATGATTGCTTTGCTCACTTTGTCGCGACAGCTATGAGTAGAGTTACCCAGGGGAAATGCGAGTGCAGCCCGCTGGAAGCTTGGGGGCAGCTGGGAAGCGCAGGATTTCAATTTAAATTCCATTTGTCCTGGCAGTCACTTAGTTTTTTGGTGGGTTTATTTTTTGTGCAAAAAAAATTTGGCGAGGGTTGAAGTTGTGAGCGATGTAATTGTTTTTCTTTACATTGTTGTGTAATTTTGGGGGATCTAGTAGATGCCTACTTTATTATTTACATTGCTTATTACATGGCTTGTGGTGTGTGCACCTTAGGTGCACCCTTAGCGAGCAGTAACTGTACAGGAGCGCCACCTGGCAGCGTGTGGAGCACCCTCTAGCGGAGGAAGGTGTGTGGGGAGCGGGGCTAAGCATGGAGGTGGCGCACCCAATGGACAGAGAGATAACTTCCAGCGCAAACAAACATCGTTGACAGTATTAGGTGAAATATTATTGAGAATGACTTCATTTACTCGCTGTAGTTTTATGCGCCTGGGGCTGGATTTTGCACCAAATATTTCTTGGCGCAGTGTGAACAAGCTGGCAGCAAAAAATCTCTCAGTTGCGGATATCGATGATCAATGCGAACAATCCGAGGTTGACTTTCGAAATATTACGAGCCAGATTAACGGATTTTTATTGCACACCGCACTTATAGGAATGTGCCACCTTTTTGAATACTTTGCTAATGAACTGGGCCACATAAATGCAGGATTATTCGCACAAATTCTGCCTGATTGCATTAGGATAAATGGTTGTTTCGCAGCAGGGAATAACGAAATGAGTTTGTTGGGATGTCAGGTGGGTCTGAAGTTCAATTTCTCGCTACCTGATACCCCATACTTGCTTGGTAGCAAAGGTATAAGGTGCTAGAGGAGGACCCGGAGTGCTGTGCTTGTGATGGGGGCGGAGTGGGTGGGTATAGGGGGAGCTTAAAAGGGGAGAGAGGGAGAAACATCTTGGGCACATAGCAACCGAGTTCTGTAAGCCAATGGAAGGGGAGATGTGGGGGGGGGGGGGGGGGGA
>KZ538215.1:14565-25347 GCA_000934665.2 Catajapyx aquilonaris | reverse complement strand
CCCCCCCCCCCCCAGCCGGTGACGTCACCCAAAGCCTACCTCTTCTTACTCGCACGGCTCGCACTCACGTCTGCCGCATCGAAAAATGTCGCTGGCAGTACGACGCCATTAATGACCAACACGACTTGCAGTGTGTTGGGAGAATATGAGGTCCGTTCCATGTATCAATTTTTACACCTCCGAAGTATAGGAACATAAAGTGTAGATTCTGGTTGCTATGCTGGAACATTGCAGCTGCTCTCATGATTTTTCATTTTTTCCCCCCCTCTCATCCCGTTCGTATTCTAATATTCCGGGGAAAAAAAAGTTGGAAGTTTTTGAAACCGAATGCGTTCGCCCTGGGCTCTTTTGTAATCCCCCTAGCGTTGCGTGGCATAGCAACCGTTATTAAAATAGGGAAGGGGGAGAAAAGGCGCCGGGAAAGAAGCAGATATAATGAGTGAAGATGTGAATAGTCGGCATTCATAACGACTCCAGTAATCTGGGGATCCGGATGATGCGGGAGGAACTCTTCAGCCTCGATTGGTGTATATCGTTCTCGTCGATATAGACTGCACCATCTTCTGGACATCTCTCCGGGTCGCTCTTTGCAGCCAACGCAGCTCATCCATCTGCAGTTGGCAAGAACAACAGCAACAAAAAAGAGAAACCCAACTCTTTTTGCCAGAGGCCTCCCCCCGCAAAAAAAAGTCAGGAACCAGAAACTGATACGCCATGCAAAATACTGCAGGCTGCAGGCGAGGACGTTATTACTGCACTCCGGAGATACATGAGCATAAATTCGCATCATTTCGGGGCCTCGCTTTGAGTGATATGTAAGCCCTCCGGGGGTTCCAGCCTTGATTTACGGGGCTACAATTGCACCAGGGTGTTAAGTTGCCGGTTTTTGCGTGCGGGGGTGTAAGTGAAAGAAAAAGGGATGCTTGACAGTTTTTTTTTTTTTTTCGAGTCGGCCTGTTTGGTTTGACAGGGCTTCCGGACCGACCATTTGGTTGAGTTAGCGGACAGTGTGCGTGGGGATTAGGGGCGTTATTTTTCCGGCACTAATGTTGTTTGACAGGACGAAGCCTGGGGCGACCACGGGGCCAACGAGCACGAGCGGGGTTACGAATACAGGGGCTTTCCGGATCGATGTGGCATGTATCGATATATCGAAATATTGTAACCAAAAAGTGAAAGTTGTAAGAAGCAGAATCAATCGTCAGGACCTGACAAGCAATTATAAGACGGATGACTTGCTTCTTATAGAATTATGCATTAAAGTTTCATATAGATTAGCTTTGAAGCTCGTCTCCCTCAGCCCTTCGTACTGTACGCGGCTGAATGAAAATGGGCTGGAATTCATAATTTGCATCGCTAGAGCGTGAAGCAAACAATGCACAGTTGTTGGCATGGAGGGTGTGCTGTTAGGAAGGAGAGCAAAAAAAAAAAAAAAAAATACAATAAGGCCAGAGGGGAATCAAGTGGAAGACTTCCCATGCAGCGGTAACAAATCGATATATCAGTCCAAGCAAGTTTGGCATGGAGGTTGAAGGGGAAAGGGGTGGAGAGGGTAGAGCTGTATATAATGGAGAGTGACACTGGATCCGTTCGGAGTGAGAAGACTTCAATCAGGATTCCAGAACGCCGGAGGCTGTACTGTGCCAAACCTTCAAACCTAAAGTCTGTCACTGACTAAGCCTCTGTTTCAGACATTTCCCCTCCTTCTTACTACAGTATGCGCCATTACTCACGTTGAAAAGTGCATGGGCAGGTTGTGGCAGGTTACTGCATTTGGGGGGGGGGGGAATTGGCTTACAGAACTGGTCTTATTTTAAAACATTACTTTTTACTATGTGTGACATGGTCATCTGATACATATTTCACAAAGTATGACTGTACGTTCCCGATGCAAATCAATACGGAGGGCTCGTGATATGCCCCAGGGGGATCATTAGGGGTAGTTTTTAACGGGGAAGGTTTTTAGCGCATTGGAATTGACCTCCACGGTCATCCTTGGCCGCAGGAGGCGAAAAGGCAGAAAATCAGGAACCCCGGATGTAAGAAAATCTCCGCTTTGGATGTATGTGACGTTCGATACTCTGTGATATCTGTAGTGTGTTGTTTGGACTTCATGCACATGAAATATGCACCATGTGCCAACATTTTATAGCCATAATTATCGCAAAGGTAACTACCAAATCAATGAGTTACTCCTATAAAGTATTTCATAACCCGAGCAACGCCGGGTATCCTAGTGTTAGCTACTAGTGAACCAGTTAGCAGCTTTCTAGTCTGGAAAAGGCTGGGCCTATCCACTGTGGCTGGTAGGTATCGAGTTGGTCAGGAAAGGCCATTCTATGCAACTAACACCTGTTTGCTTAATGGCGCCCACAAAAAAGGGAGGCTAAGAACCTGCTTCAAACAAATTGCCATACTTGTGCTGCATCCCCGATCCTTCAGGAGGCAGTAATGGAGCAATCACTTTGGCGCTAGTGAAGTCAAGTTGGAGGAGAGGAGATGGAAAGAGGGGAGCTTCTTGAAGAAGGAAATAGTGAGCAAAAAGATGACGCTTGCTGCAGCCATGTTGGATGTTGAACTGGGGTTTGGATGTGGGAGGGAATCAAACGGAAGCTTCTGACAGCATCTTTTCCTGCACAATCCTCCAGGAGTCCCCAAACCTTCCTCTTCTCCCCCCATCTACTTCCCCGAGTCCCTGGACTCAAGCCACTTTGGAAATTTTCTCTACCTTTTCCTCCATGCTTCTAAAAGGATATTCCCTTCCTTTCCCGTAAGTACGTCAGGGCAAAAATGGAAAAGCGTGTGCGAAATCCATAATGGGTGGAATGGTGTTTGGGGGGAATTTATTTCTGGGCATGTGTTATTTTTCATGCTGTATGATCAATTATTAATCATGTGGGTCAAGTTGTACTGAATTTACCAAACATCCAGAAATAACTGCTTTTTTAAATTATAGCTGCAGTATTCTTATATATATGTGCAGAATTTCCGCAGTTGCTGGCCCATACGCGTGAAATGCTGGGCAAACTAGTTTTGGAGCGGTTTTGACGCAGTTATCCATTCGTGTTTCCAAAGAGGGCAACTGAAATTAGCTGATCCAATACGAGCGGTTCTATAACGAGGCAATTTAAACTTCAAAACTCTGCACACCGTTAGGGCTCCAGTGATGTGTGTTATATGTTCAAGTAAATACGGATTTTTTCCCCCCCCTTCTGCAAATTACAAAAAAACTAGCGCATGCAAGCTGCATACGAGACTAATCATCAACCTGTTCTCTGGTGGCTGGACTGGTTATTGAGCAAAATTTTCGCAGGTGAAATATTTTATGGCAGTTATAACAATACCAAGAGCTGGCTGATTTTTGTGTTGTCCATTTACTAAGGCAGCACCGAAGCCAGCCTGTATTTTCAATTTCGTTCTGAATCGTCAATTTTTACCAGTGTGAAATATTGTGGTGTCCAGGTTACCTGTAACGTCGCTTTACTTCGCCATTTGTTCTAAGTTGATCACGAAGCTTTTTGAGGGAATTTCTGGGCTGAGAATAATTAATTGCGGTTGTAAATTTGCATATACCAAATTGGCGTCAGCAATCACAATGTTTACTCTAACGTGCGCAAACAGCTGCCGGCGATAGTATGTTATCGCGCTGGGTGTAGTAAATTTAAACAGAGTGTTATAATCCGTGCACACTTTCAGCCTGGCCACGCATGACTTTTATGCACCATGCAAAAGGCAGTTTATTTGGGGGGAAAAAGCACGAGAAAAATTGTTATCTTGGGAGTGTACCACACGATTTCCTAGCTGTGCTCAAAATAATTGAGGGTTAGTGTAGCACATTTTTAAAAATTTTAATGAAATATTACATTTTTGCGGATAGTTGCAAGAAAGTGTAAATTGATCTGCCTCCTATTCTCTACATGGATGTTCTCTGTTGGTTATTGTCCGTCTGTGGCAGAATGTCCAGAGCATGCTGTGCCGTCTCCCAAAGTTCCATCTTGAGCCGGACTATTTTCTTGCTCTCCTTTTGTCTCTCCCTTTTTTTTCTTTTTGCTTCTAGCCTTTTCTTTTGTTTCCTCCAATGGCCACGTTCGTGAGGAGCATGTACTTCGAGATCTTTTATATCCGGGCGTGTAATGTTATTAAACCGGGGAATGCTTTCATTTCTCACCAATCCTGTCTCAGGTTATTTTCAGGTGGTTTCCAGCCACATTGGTGAAACGGCGTTATCTCGTGGCTCTCATGCTGACAACGCTGTAATAAACCTGTCACATATCCACTATTTTTGTAACATTTAAAACTGTGGATATCTATAATTTTTGGGGGTGGAAACATTTAAAAATTTTAAAGGTTACAGTATAGCATGTACTAGCAGGATACCCGGCGTTGCCCGGGCTATAAAATACGTTTCCATTGGAGTGCTTTGGATGATTTGGGAAGTAGCTATAATATAACTATTGGCGGTGAGGGTATTAGCTGCGTGATAAACGTGATGGGACCTTATTATGGGGACATGGTATTTCGTCTCCTGCGGCCAAGGATTGCCTCGGAGGTCAAGTCCAATGTGCTAAAAACCTTCCCCGTTAAAAACTACCCCTAATGATCACACTGGGGCATTGGGAATATACGTTGTGAAGTATGTATTAGATTGCACCATTGTCCATCGTACTATGCACTTTGCAGTGTGATAGTAATATCTCGTGCTGGGAACTGGGGTGTGGCTCGGTTTTGCTTATTTGGGAATCCGAGGCAAATAAGGCCATGGAGTATATGATGGTGTGTGAGCTTAATTATGCAATACCCTGTAAATTTTTCTTGTACTTTTACTTGAGGTTGCTTTGGAGCTTCCATTACTCATGCGAGGGAAATGGCCTGCTTGATGACGCGATAATGCCCTGCGATACCTCAGCCTGTAATGAACGGGAGGTGGGGGTGGTGGAAGGGAAATCTAACCACGAAGAATAGGTGCAACGTAACTTCGTTTACCGAGGGAGGGCGACGACAGAGTGACAGGATATAATATTCCCTGATTTACATCGCAGGCCAGAATTTAATTTACAATGAACAATGTGGCTAGAAAATAGGGTTGCCAAATTTTAGAGACGTGTTTTCAACTCCCAGGAAGAGGCATTATTTTGCATGTAGGCTAGTTTATTATTTAAAGGTGCCCTAATTTCGAGTCAAACGTCAAGTGAATGGACAAAATTTCTCTGACAAACATTAGTTTAGACTGGAAAACGTTTAGGGCGTTGCAGCGATGCACATAATAATTGCATTTACTTAATAGGAGGTCTTTTTGGCATAACAGATTGAGAATTTGCGAGCCCTTTGATCTGTTGACGAGGAAAATGTGTGCCTGACATGTTTAAGCAGTGTACTTTTTTTTTCTCCTCCCTCGAAAAATGAGGAAGCAGGGAGGCACCGAAAATCCTTTGAAGCAATAATTATTTGGAATCTTGCTGATTCGCAGCAGAGAACATGGCCTGATATTGCACACTGGAGCCTTGGCTGCAGGTAGCTTGTCACGCTTTTCGGAAGCCTTCAACTCGAGAATCTTACACGTCTCGTATAAACACGACGCGCAAAAGGCAAGTAGGCCTATATGGCGAGTGCCTTAAAGGCCCGACGCTATAATGGGAAGGAGATAACAAGGTGTAACTAAATCATAGTGACCTGGATATTGCATACTTCATGTTATATATAATTCTGCAGTGGAAGGACCGCCCATTTCTTCCCGCCAGCATATCATGAATAAAAATAATGCTCATATAATTGGCTTTGATCCTCATGTGCAATGCTGAGTAACACATGTAGTTGCCTTAGGTTTAGAATGCCTCCAGATTGATTCAGTAAGAGACTGTTCAATCTTCCTTTAAAAAGATTGATGTGAAGTTATGCTCTGTTATTATTAGTTTAAATCACAGCGGAATCATTACAGTCATGATGGGATGAATACAGCTTTTTGGATAGCCACTGTCACATTAGTAGAATGACGCTTTATTCTCCCATGAATTATGACATGTGAATTTCAAAAGTGGTTTGTACTGTTATATCTGCAATATTGCACACCGCCACAATATGCGTACTATTACTCTTTTGACTAGTGAGCCGTGTAGGTGGTGAGGTTAATTATTTTAGCTGAATTTGGACCCTCTAATATTATCGCAGTTGTTTCATGTGAGAGATGACGTGATACACGCTGGAGTTTAAGTGAGTTATAAGGCTAATGTTGTCATTGTTCATTAAGCACGTGTGTATATAGCAATATTGGTCTAATGGACGCTTGCTGCTTGCTCGTTTATGTGATGTGAGGTTTGTGAAGATTAATAAATTTTCTATTTATCTGAACTTCGCCTGCAACCGATATTTCGTTGAGGAGAAGATGGGCGGAACCATCCTGAGAGAACCCTGCCACACTTCACAATAGACTTCACGTGGCCACTGCGTTTGATATACACCGGCAGCAATTTTGCGAGGAGTGGAGTTTCCGGTGTAGTTGGGTTTCCCGGGGAAGTCAGTTTTGGTGAGGAGAAGATCGATTTGGCGGGCATGTCCAGAGGAAACGTCTCTCTGGCCAGGAGGCCCAGGCCTTTCGTTTCTGCCGGCCGAGGAGGAGAGTATATTTTCCGGTTCTTGCAGAATGGGGCCTGCTTTTTGCGTAACGCAGATTTTTTTTTTGGAGCTGTTTGCAAGCCGCTTCCGGAATTTAAAAAAAGTGGCATAGCGGAAGGATTATCCGGGTGAACAGCGCGTTAAGTGCCTCCTGGCGGTTCATTCCGGGAGCAGCGAATGCCTTCTTAAATTCGCCAATTGAGCGGTAATTCAGGGAAGGATTATGGCTGGAGGAACCCCAGTGTATCTTTCCGCAGCCACGAACACCCCGGACAGGCTTCATTGATTAGACCAGGAGAGGTTTGGGNGGGGGGGGGGGGGGTTGTTGTTGACAGAAGCTGCCATCTCCGTGAGGTTGGTATTACAGTATGTTCAGTGAATTTGCTAGTAGCTGAAAACACAAAGTGCATAAAACTATTGAGTAGCTGCATGAAGTTTCGGATGGGTTTTTAATAATTTAAAGATTGGGGTCCTATAGACTTTGAGGCGATTTGTAGGCTACACGAATATCTCAACCATACATTTATATAAACATATGTTCCGCCACTTTTCGGCATCAAAATGTCATTCCTCGATAAATTATCGGGGGTTTAAAAGCCATGGGCAAATTGGCGGGGAAAACGGGGGCGTGGCTTCGGACCACAGTGACGTCAGCAGGCCGTTGTCTCGCGACAGCCGGTTCGATTCGGCTTATTTATTGGCGGTTCCGTTCGATTCGGCTTTATACTTGCGGTCGTTCGATTCCGTTGAGGCAACAAGCAAAGGAACAAAGCATTCCTACCTCTGCATGTTTATTTTAAATGGACAACAGTGACGTCAGAGGGCAATACGATACCATATAATTATTATGATCTTAGCTCGATCATATAGCTCGAAAACTAATATTTGTTTCTTCAAACAAAAAACACCCAAAATTCATTTAAAAATAATGACGATTTTTTTTTTGCATGGGTTTGCCAAATGTAGGCTAGGACCCCATTATGAGTAATTTACATATTGAGCGTTTTGAATTTTAAGTGCATCATAAGGTTTTCTGGAGTCAATGACTTTGGGACCAAGTGACAGCGGGGGCGGGGTCGGAAGTCCACCCTGGCGGTTCACGGACCTCGGGAAAGTTCGACATGTTTTTCTTGGGAGGGTTTTGCATACGTATGTACCACTTGGAAGGGAGATGACGCAGGGGGAAGCGGTGCCAACTTGGAGTCTGGGCCATCTTGCAGACGATTAGGAAAATGACAGAGAGTGATAGGTCGCTGAAGATAATGGATCGGAGACGGCGGGCGACCTGGAAATTGGAAAAAAGGAGACGGGAGTGGATCTCAGGAGGACTGGGATGGGATCATTTCGGATACCGAATTACGTCTTGTCTTTTTAGCCCTTTCAGCCGTTTTTTGGGGGGAACCGACTGTTGCGAGTCTGGTGTCAGACGAGGGAATTAATTTTTAGAGGTCCTGTTACATATGTACAGCGGGGTTAGCAGATGGCGGGGCATCGTGACGGATACCCCCCAATATTCACATGGAAGAAGGCAAGATTCATAATGTCGGGATACATTTTTTTGTTTGGGCGAGAAGTTAATGGACGAATGGGGGCCGATTCTTGCGAGCTTGTGAACACGCCTTTTATACGAATAGTTCACATTTGTCGGCTAATATGGCGGGGACTCCTTTGAGAGTAGGACCCCTTTTAGGTAAATGCAATGCGGGAGGACCTGAATTTTTCAGGACTGGGGGACCGTGCATTCATGTAGCTTTTGCATGTACAGTGCGGGATTTTATTTGAACTCTGTTTCGGGAGCGCGACTAGGTATCATTGCATTGAATGATACATTGTGGTCGAGTTTAACCGGAAGGAATTGCTCTCCAGCGCATTATTTCGAAATTCAGGGGCATGCATATTGCAAGGGGGTGGCGGTGGTCGCTTCATCCAAGGTGATTATGTTAAATTTTGCAGTGGAGATATTTAATTTTTTACTAGTTATTCCTGACGGTGAGATTGGCTATTATTTATCTGTTTTATAATTAATACTTTGCGGCTTTTGTAGCCGAAGACGAGGATAGCCCCAGTGGTAGTGAAAAAGAAAGCAAGTGTGTCATGCATATTGTAGTATTGTGCTTGGTGTATACCGTAGGCTTACTGTGCCACTGCGTAACAGTTGCAGCTGAAAGAAACATTGTAAATAAAAGCATGAGCTTGAGAGTTTATTTAACTTTTATTGCTTCGTTAAATTTTCAGTATGAATGTTTTTAAAAATAAATAGAGAATGTGCAAAGGTTGAGTGAGGAAATTGTGATGCTCAGGATGGAACAGACTGCAGTACTAATAAAATAACTAATAAACAGAAAACACCGTGACTTCACTTTTGATAGATCAGCACTCACGGTGTTCAGACAGACGGAATTAATCAAGTTTCGTACATTGCCAAGTACTCTCTTCTCATCATATGAAGGGAAAAATATTGTTACTAACCAAAGGCGAAATCTTATGGTGCCCGTGCACATCAATGCATGTGCACTGTGCAGCCTCTAATTAGGGGGATATTATTATCACAATTATTGGTTACGCCTGTGTAAGTCAGGTCTGCGGAACAGGCTAATATAATTGGGTGATTTATGCGCGACAATTGCATTTTACGTAATAATGAGCCCAGCTACAGGGTGAGGTAAAATTGGGGATTTGCATTCTCGGTGGTAACTCTCAACCGAAGGTATAACAGTGCTGGGGCATGAATATTTCAAATACTTTCCACCACATGAAAGTACACAACGAAGTGCTTGTTGTTTTTGAAGCTGGAATTCCGTAGCATGGATATTTTTCGACATAATTTCATCTAGTGCTTCCCCCGGTATCACGAGTTATGCACCCATGAAACATACTGTAATTAGTGTTATTTTACATAATTAAGTGGAATCTATCGACCAGCGTTACTGCAGTGATTGTGCCAAGAGTTGAATGGGAAGCTACATTATGGGAAGTGGGGAGAGGGGCAAGGTGCAAATTCCAGCAAATTTGCGAATATGCGAGTGTCCCTGACGGGAAATGTGCAGGTGCCTAATCCCTAGTTTGTCATGCACCGTACACATCTTGTTGGTCTTCTGCAAACGTTGGTCATCTTGTGTGTTGACACGTGGTGTTTATCTTTGAGTTGAACCGCTCGTTTTCGGGGCTGGAAATGACTTCCCAACTTCAGCGTGCGTAAACATCCAGGCATATTAGGCCTGAATAGCGTGAAAATGAACGTGGCAAAGCCGCATAATAGGCTGTATGTCATATGCCAAGATTATAGCGCGTGCAACCTCATAAGTCAGATCATATACACCTTCTCGTCTGCTTACCACTCCCTACAGAACGCGATAACGAAGAAGCTCGCTATAGTGCAGTACTGTGATTCCAGAGCTACCTTGTGACACATGTAAGCCGAAACCTTTGTGCCCATAGCTGCTGTTTATAGTGACGTACTAGGCACCAACTTACCGAAATTAGGCACAAAATTGCGAAAGTGGAGAGAGAGACGCGGACCAGGGAGCGACATCCGACGGTGGATTGCAGAAGTCACACGAAGTGCAGAAGTGCACGGAACGGCGCGGCGGAAATGGGAATTCCGTGGAAAGGTCGCGGTCGGCGTTTTTTGTTTTATAAATTCCCGGACACTATTTACAAAAAAAAAAAAAAGGTATTGCAAATATAGAAAACACGGGCTAAATTTTGACATCACTCCCAATGCTGTAGGCCGTAAGATGAGGGAGGAGTTGTGTGGGAACAGTCGGGTATTCATAATATGGCTTATTTCACTATTTTTTTTTAAACCAATGTGTCTATTGAACATTGTGTTGTAATTATTGTACTGGCCAAAATTATGTGGACAACCAGTCAATAATTCATACGAGCAGTTGACAGATTTTTTTTTGTCCAGTATTGTACATAACGGAAGCTGGTTGAGATGAGGGATTAGGCTATTGAAAACTATCGGGATTCAATTACAGGAAGGAATACACTCAATTCGCTCTTGTACGACATCCGCCGTCATTATGTTCCGAATATGGCGCCGGGGTTCACTAGTCGAGTACACGTTCAAAGAGGGTTTTCAGCGGGGGGCTGGTTGGAACTGAAAGTTAAATATGGGAGTCTCGGAGTGTTGACAAGAGCATTGAAGGGGGTGGGGGTGGGGGGGGG